>KN823070.1:99644-120036 GCA_000827465.1 Tulasnella calospora MUT 4182
CGTCTCAGAGGCTCTCGAGATGTCGGATCAGGCTCCCCTCAACATAAGGCACATAGGAAAATACGCGGACGGGCCAGAGTCACCATTCTTGGACAAAGTACTTCCTCAGTCCCATCGCTCCGAATCGGTGACAATACACCAGCCAAACACCGACGTGGCCGCAAAGTACTTCAGCGTCTCGGCTCCTATGATCAAATCCTTCCTTCTTTCCAGCCCGGCCGGCGGCCTCCCCCAGCCAGGAGGTCTCAGCAGTGTATTTGGAGGAAGGCTTGAAAACTTGGAGGAGCTTCGCGTCGCTGAGTGTGGAAGTGTAGGATGGAGAGGGCTAAGCTGCACACGACTGCGTCTGCTGGACATTGGGGGAGAACACTCCCTTGATATGGGTGTCATGCTCGACATCGTCGCTGCAAATCCGAATTTGGAAGTCATCCGCATGCGTAACCTCTTTTTCGCTCAATATATACAACCCAAGCCCAGCCCGGCTCCTATCCATCTCGAAAATCTCAGGGAATTGACCCTGAAGGATATTCCACATATTACTGAGGATGGGTACTCGGGCCTTGATGTTCCGATGGTGCATATCCTTCAATGTATCCAACTCCGTCCCAATATCGCGTTCAACATGAAGGAAGAGCTACAGACCGACTCATTCGTCAAACCCGAGAAATTCATAAGCCTGATACCCACCCCGGTGGCGATTCTCGCCTATATTTCTCAGATGGCTGGTTTTCAAAGTGCGGAGGTTAATGCAGAGTTTGCAGGGAAGAGCATTCTTCTGGAAATACGAGCGCACCCGCGCTCCAAGCCCATATTCTCGGTCGAGGTGGATGGATTACCTCAGCCTTTGGCGAAGAAGTGGATGGTGGGAGGGCTGGAGGAAGCGACGAGGACACCCATGGACCTCCGACTTCATTTTGCGAATGTCCCGGAAGAGCCAACCCTTTCTTTGGACGATGTTTTTCATTTTCAACTATGGGAGTCGGTGAAGAACTTGTCCTTTCCGAAGCTTCAAAATCTACACCTCTTGGGCCTCAGCGGGATCAAGGCTAAAGATATGCTCGAGATGGTCCGCGCGCGATTCGCTCCGCATAGGTCAACGGAAGCTGCAGTGTATAGGGAGGTTCCCGCTCCCATGACGATCTACTGTGGAAATGGGGTTGGAGGCTGGGGGAACAAGAACATGGACGACATACTGGCAACACCCGGTGTCAAAGGGATTAAAGGCTCCGAAGAAGCAGCTAGTAGTTCGTCTTCGAGCTCGCCCGAATCCGAATGGCCGCCGCCGTATGATTTCTACAATAATTATCATAGTGGGCATTCAGACTGGGTCGACTCGGAGATCTCGTTACTTAACTCTGATCCAGAGTTGTCGCTGCATGACTCGGATGCGGAGGATGATGTGGACGATATATAGAATTGGATCTCTAAGAGAATATAGAAGTATTGTATGGCCCTTTTGATTTACTACTGGATATTTTACCGTGCTTTAGGATCCTGTATGAACCGCCAGACGATGTTCCAGTCAACGCCCATCTGTTATCTTTGCTCCCCCCCCCTGGTTTTTTCTAAGTCTCAAAGCCCAAATCCTATACCACGCACACGAGTATGGCTTTACCGTGATTGAAATAAAATGTTTCGTGGACCCAATAGCGACGTGCCTGAACCAATTTAAGCGTCACGCAATCAAGGGACATGCACCAGCCTCCTTTGCAGAGGGTTTATCATCCGGCTTGACGTGCAAATGCAACGTTGTCTGAATACAAAAGTCGGAGGACTTCATATTCGAGGATTGACCAACCTGCGCAATACCGCCGCTAGATCCACTTTCGGACCGGGACGGAGCACGCGTAAGTGCACTCGATGATTCTGATGAGTTCGTCGGCCTTCGGATGTGGTTGATGATTAGAGTCCGAACAGCCACACAATGGAGTTGACTAGAGTTCCAACTAGCTTCGCTTGGTTGAACCGTTGCAAGAACCTTCGGACTGTAGCCGACTCGCAACCTGGAGGCTGTGCTCAGACATCCCGCACGAAACAGAATCGAGGTGTAGAGTCCCAGCCGTAGAGATAACCGCTTTCTACCCTATGCAAGGTCCTAATCTATCAGTCGCACAAAGTGCAGCGAGCTTTCAAGAGGCCTCTCAACGTCAGCAGGAGCAGAGCCTAGTTTCAAGGTAATGGATTTCGGATGGCGACTGACACCAGGACCCCTGAAAGCGCGGACATAAGGTTGGATCCAAAGTAGGACGGAACACTTCTAATTCACTTTAAAGCAATTGGTATACCTATTTGCGCCGTTTGGTGAACCCAATCAGCAATCAGCTTGAACGAACCTAAGCGTCGCCCAACCAACGGGTCTTGCAGCAGCTTCTGCGCAGTGGGTCTATCTTCAGGCTTAACGCGAATGCAACGGCGTATGAAGGCCAAAGTTGGAGAGACTTCATCGTCAGGAATGCCGAACCTGCGCAACACAGCGGCTAGATCTGTTTTCGGACCGGGGCGGAATCGGCGCAAAAGTCCTGCGGGAAAAGCCCAAAAAAGGTTGGGGTAGAGGGGGGTCACGTTTTATAAGATCGTCGATTGAAGTGGTTTGGGAGTGTGTTAGTACGTACCTTGGGATGTAAAGAACAGATCGCGGTCGGTAGGAGCGGCTACCATCTCCTGGGGATACACCGAGTCGATGCTCGTCTGGAGGATCCTCGCCAGCAGTGCGTCGAGGATGGTGCCTGTTTTGAACTGGCTCGCGTCGTGAAGCGGGACCAAGCCCACGCCAGCGAAGTATTCAAAGGTCTGTAGTAGATCAGTATGAGTGGCCATCGTCGCTTGGTCTACCTATGAGCTCAGCCTACGAGGCAGCCCACGGACCAGATATCCGCTGGTGTTCCCCACGGATAACCCATGACGACTTCCGGAGCCCGGAATGCGAGTGGCTGGATCTCTTCTCGTAAGTGTTTGTCGATCCAGTTTGCTGATAAATAGCTCCATTCGTTAGACCGCACCCTTGAAAATTCGCAAACCGACCCAATCGTCTGACGGAGCTGATGATTGCAGTGGCTGAGACTTAACCGTAAGTATTGGTTTGTCGCTTAACGACTCATTGTATCGCGGAGGGCACAATGCCGTAGGGCATTTATCAAGCTCGGCGGTGATGGTGGCGTTGGGGTTCGGCAGTATAGCATCACATTATGGGGCTTGAGGTCTAGAAAGAGGGTTTTCGGCATCTGAGCATCATAATAACACTAACAGCGCATAAATGTACGGACCAGTATGGATGATTCCGCATCCACGGTGGAGGTAGTCCAGGGCGAGGAGGATCTGCTTGACCAGCCGCTTGACGAGAGGAACAGGCAATTTGCGCTTTGCGAAATGCATCCGAAACCGGTCGAGATCCAGACCTAGCGCCTCCGTAACTATGCAGATGTGATCTCCATGCGAGCTTGTCGTTCGAAAGGGGTCGATGATCTGACTGCAGTGTTTATGCCCCGGATGCGTTGGCTCGGCCGCGCGAACTCGCTCGAGGAGCTTGATTTCGTCAAAACGGCCACTGCCGTGTTCTTTAGTAGCGTGTGCTGTAAGAGCTTTGATAGCGACGTAGCGTTGGAGTCTGAAATGTGTACGGTGAGCTTTTCCAAAATTTTGCACCCCATAATTGAAGCCGCAGGCTCACAGTGGTTCGTGAGCCAGCCAGACGGCCGAGTGCCCGCCCCAGCCTAGCTTCCTGACGATGCGAAATTGGCCATCACGGAGACGTTGATCTGGAAGGAGAGGCAAGAAGTCCAACCTTGGTCCGTGCCAAGAACGTTGGGTTCTTCGTCGCATTGAAAGACTGGAGCTTGGCTTTCAGAGGTTGAACTAAAACGTCGTGGGGTGGAGGAGAGACTGGAAAAGGCTAGCGGATGGTGGCTGAAGCGGGGCATTTTGGCCGCGACAAATCGCAACGAACGCCCGATACATTGGCGTAAAAGAGCGAGAAACGAACGGCCTTGGGGCCTTAGCTCCGATGTATCCGGGAGCCTGCCGGTCGCGGCTCATTCAAAAGCTTCCTGCCCTCAGTTCGTCTACTATCACCTTCCATCTTTGGGAAAAGATGAAATGAAGACGATCACAAAGCTCGAAGATCTAGACTGTCCTCGTCAATCGTCCTACGAGGGGGAAACATGGGTCGAGGCACCCGATTTCATTCTCGGGTTCCTCTGTCTGTGGCTCCAGCCCACTTTTTAAGCTACTTAGCCCTCGGGACATTGCTGGTTCCCCATGTGGCTATAGGTTCCGAGAGCTGGAACTTCCCGGTTGGCGGCCTCGGTCGCGTGGCAAGGATACTTGGACCGGGTTTCCGGGACGGCGTCCTCGTGAGCCCAAGACTCGCAAAATTGCTATTGAAGGGTGCACTGCGCCGAGAGGCTTTTTTTCCGCGGAAGGGGCTTCCATCCAATCAGCGTCCCTCGGACCTCCCCTGAGGACGTCAAAGCCGAGCTTGCAGTGCAACAAAAAGGAAGATGCCGTTCGGTTCGCGGGTAGGGTCGATAAAAGTGGTCGCCGCCCATCACGTTACGCTGCTTATCACCACTCTATGATGAAATTCGAGAGAGGCGGGGGCGTCCAATTTTGGGTAGAGGAGTGCACCGATCGGGCCAGCAGGCGAATACAAGAGCGTCCATTACCTAGCATCACCGCTCAAGGCCCTTCCCCCTCGTCGCTCTCTCCCTCTCGTCGTCTCTGCAGTAAAAACCAACATCAACGCCTCTCGTTATGCCACCCTCTCCGAAACATCCCTGTCCGCAATGTACCAAAATGCTCGCCGTACGTCCATCCGTGCTTCGCGTCTTCGACCTTCTTCGTTCTGATATGTTTTGTTATCTCTAGAATCCTGCGACTCTTCGGAGACACATCAACATGCGGTGAGTTGTCCGTGTTCCGGCCTTGCAGGTTCGCGGGGCTCACGTGTTCGCCCAAGACACGAGCTGAACCACTACTACGAGTGCCTGTGTGGAAAGCGATTCTCAGACCCGGCTGCGTGCTCGCGATGCAAGACCTCCCATCTAAAGTCGTTCGGATGTCCAGGATGCGCGTATGAGTAAGTTTTCCTTCAGCGGCTGACTCCGCTTTGTGCTTCGAGTCTAACCTGTTCCTTTACTCAGGAGCGGCCGAAAGGACTCTGTCAAAACCCATATTCAACGCAAGCACCCGGATCAAGCCCTGTTCTTGGGGAGCTATATTCTGATCCTTCCGCCCCCAGAGCAGCCATCTATCCCTTCACCCGTTCCCTTGGACCCAATTACCTCGACGATTACCATCCACCAGCCACCCATTTACGCCCCGATTCCCCTTCCGTGGGTGCCCCAGTCGTCGCCGCCTTACTCCGAAGCCTCGACGACATCCGACGGCTACAGTCCCTTCGGGTGAAATGGGCACTCGCCCTCGGCTCTCGGAATCCTTCCATCCACGGCGAGTAGCGATGGCCCTGCTATATATTCAGACTCATGCTCTTGGCTCCTTCAATTGTAATTGCTTCGGAACTCGTTGTTTTTGTTGTAATATAACGCTTGTGGTATTGTATCAATGGCGTGCTTAATCCCGAGGGAAGAGACAGGTTGACCCCGTCGCACACGACGCTGGTTCGGCGATCCAAATGGTGTTGTTGTGTCGCGGCGTTTTCGAACACCATCCTCGAACGGCTACCCCCATCACCCATCACGTCTCACCAATCCACTGCCCCGATGCCCCAATCTACCCAACGGGACGACCCTATAGAGCTCAAAGACGAAGCATGTGCTGCTAAGAGCTGATTTTGGGTGAGATATTCCGTCTGTGTGGGCTCTCTAGCCGCGGCCATTTGCCCGATCGCCATTTCGACTGACCTCTGCTGACCCGCCCACTTCGCGCCCTCAGCTACCCCTTCCGCCGCGTCTCTCACCGCCCAATGCTACTGGAAAGCCTCACCAGACACGGCGGTCGTCAAGCTCTTCGCCCTAACGTCCACAAGCTGGGGACTTTCAGTTTGGCCCAGCTCTACCTCGTCACCGCCCATAGATCCGACTCGTCACAGCGGCTGCTCCACCCCGAGAACGCCTCCTTTGGACCATAATCAAACTACAAACCCTCCTTACAACGGCTCAACCCTTCGCGCTCTTCGCCTGACCGCCCTACACCATACGCGCCCGTCACCAACGCCCGTCGACCAAACGACCGCCAGTGCACTCGAGATCCTTAATCCCCTCCTCACAATGTGGCTCCCACCAGACACTCGAGGCCCCTGCTCGTACGCCGACGGAGCCATGCAACGCCTTAAGCTCGAACGATAGCTCAAAGTGGTTCTAAGACCAGTGGCCACCACACGCCCCCCGACACCGCAGTCAGAATCGACATCTCTTGTATTGAGCCCCTCCCAAGGCCCACATAGCCACCACCTAAACGCCTAGATACGCTCAAAAGCAAGGCCAATTCGCCCTGAATGTCTGAATTCCCAAGGAAGTCAAGGTCACCACTCAAGACCGTGTCAACGGCCATTATTCGCCCAACGGGACCGCCAAGTCCATCAAGCTCGCCATCGTTCCTGCATCACAGGTATGTATAATTCCTTTCCGTGCTGTTTCTTGCGTGATAGACGGAGGGCGCTCAATATTCTAAATACAACTGATCGTCCTGCTTGGGCGTGCTGTGGGCGACCGCTTATTACGATTTGGCGGACTCCAATCCTTCTTCCACGCAAGCCATCTCGCCTAGGACATATGTATATGGCTACCCCCGACGACAGGTGGGGGTGCGCGCATATAATTGTACTCGACAGGCTAACTACGAACAGGTAAACACCGAGAGCGGATGATTATGGCCGGTTCGGTAGCTACGATTCTCAAGTACCTCCATAGACAGAATCAACATGATAGAGGTGCGATACCCGTTGCAACGCGTAGAGATTCAGCCTCGTCCCGGCGTCATCCTTCAGAATTCCACCGTTGCCCTTCAGAATTCCACCATGGCCCTTGAGAACTCCGCCGTCGCGGTCCGTCAGATCAAGCATCCCCGGGAACGTTGTCGACAGGCTGCAAGGTCTGACCACTGGAGAGAGACGAGCCGCTCGAACGCGAACCTCGCCGGCGATCGTATCGCCAGACGAGTTGGCCGACTGGTTCAACTGGTGTCCAGATTCGATGCCTCCCTGGAGCCCACCCGAGCCCGATAGCGCGTCGCCAGCCTGTCGCAAAGGTCGAGCGACATGTCTGGGTATTTCAAGGTGATGATGGGAGGCTCATCAACGGCCAAACCGGGGATACGAAGTGTAGGATCGTGTCCCATGGATGGCGTCATGGTGGGTATTGAGCGAAGTGGCGGGGGTGGAGGGGTGCGAGAGCCTGTATAGCGACCGACGCGTGCGGGGCGCCATATACCGAGGTGTGGAGGCGGGCATGTCCAGGACGGTTGCGATGTCGAGATGGGGGCTGATTCCTGGGTTGCCGACGACGTGCAGGCGACGTGTAGGGCCATGTAAAGGGATTGGGGAGTGCTGGTCCTACCTGTCTAGTGGGCAGTCCAGATTGGAACTGGCTTCACGAATCGGACTGACGAACGCGGCCATGGAGAGAGGCGTTCGTCGGTTAAGGGATATAGCGACTAATGACGCGTAACGTACATCGCCACCTGCGTTCCCGTGTCTAGAGCGTTTCATATTGCACGACAAAGGCCGGGAGATGACCCAAGTAGCCACGGAGTCACTCCTACCTCCATAACGGGCACTTCGCAAAGCCCTGGGATCCATTATCTTGTGTACGGTCGGTAATCCATGGAGTAATAGAGAGCAACAGGCAGAGAGAACCGACTTGAGTGGGATGGAGAGGTGGTAGTTTGGACTGCAGTCTGGGTTGAGATGATCGAATACTTAAAGTGTTGCCACAGTGGACAACAGGCCTTCGAGAACACGCAGGTCCTCCGCCTTTCTTCTCTCCCAAATCAGGGACCAGATAAAATGGCTGCTCGATTCTGCCCCTTCAGACGCATTTCACTCCTCCCTCTGGATAATGTCTTCCTCCCTCTTCTTCGTATCGTACCACGGAATCAGCAAGTCATCGAGAGGCGGCACGATGCGTCTCTCGTCAGCCCAAAAACACCGAAGTGCCTGTTTCTCAGTGCCGGCTGGTGGGCCCAAAGTAGCTTGGGCATATTTCCAGCTCGGGTGACGGGTCGGTCAGCCCGAGTCAGAGAACAATATGTGTTAAGCCTGAAGTTTCGGTGCCGCGGCATTCATCTGTCCCTTGGTTCAACGGACAGTCTAACCACTTGGGGTATGATGGAGCCGCCAAAGACTCGCAAGCCCTGTTTGTTTGCTGCTTGGTAATATTGTTCTATGCTTAGCTTGGATTAGGTCACCTCGAACACGTGACCTAACTCGTGAAGACGAACATCTTGATCTCCGTGGGAATCCGTTTCTCAGCGTCATCCAGGCGGAATGCAGCCCGTGCTCAAAATAACTATAACCATACGCAGGAACAATTTACGACGCTTAGCCGTCAAGTTTGCTACTCGCTTCGAGGGAAATTTAACTCCGCTCTGCCTAGTTTCCAGACTTAGACTTGGACAGCTGGCCTGCGGTTTTCCTTCGTTCAGAGAATGACACGCCCCGCAACGTAACCTACTTTGTCTCCATTAGGACTCAACGGCTATACCACGAGGTCTAGGCGTATCCATCCCGATCTTTCAGCCTATTAAGTGGGGTCCCGTGGTGATGCCTCAGGGATCAAGGCAGTCGGCCAGGAGGCAAAATGGTCAACACCTCTGAACCCTGATTTTCTGGGGAGCGATTCGGCGTTTTTAGCACATGCCCTCTTCGAGAATCAAATTATCGGAGTTTTTTACCCTGTCGTGGGGTCGTACGGGCCTGTCTCCAGGGGATCGAGGCATCATGCTCTCCCGTGGAGCGAACGGTTCCATCGGCTCGGCATGAGGTTTTGAAGCTTTTCCCTCCACACCTTGGTTAATGACTTGTTTAAGGTTAACCTTCAATTTTTTTCCTGCCATTATTGAAGTGGGTGAGGTAGCCTCATTGGCCACCCCGTACACTCCCCTGGACCTTCCAGGTAGCCGGCCCAGATGCCTATCTATCTATACCTAATCGCCCCGGTTACATTTCTCGTAACAACGGCTGTTTTGAGAGTCTTTTTAACACACATACGCGTCACTCCCAGTTTCCTACCATATGCTGCCCTGCTTGTCTCAAATGCGGGCCAACCTGCGTCGGTGGATACTCATCACTACTTTGCACCCCCGTACCATTTGAAATACCACGTTTTTGTCCTTTCTTCAGCTGAAACACCGACTTGCTTGGTGCGTGCGTTCTACGTTCTCGAGAAGTGGTCGCCGCTGCTCCTGTCTGATCCATGACGATTGATGGCTCCTTGATTGACAGGCAATGGACTAAACTCGGCGCCCTTTTGTCTGAAGGTCGTTATGGATCTCAGGTCCACGTTGAACGGCCTGCTGTGTCTTCCAACAGGCATTTCCGGGGACGCAGAATAACCGTATGAAGGACGCAAGGTGAAACCACAGCGGCATTATACAAGAAAGGGAATATTTGGGTGCTCTGTTAGTCGTCCGTTGTGACCTACCCTATCCTGTCGTCTGTGGAGTACTCCGAGCGACGGAATTTATAAGACCTGCAGTTGCCGGTCAAACACAAATTGGTAATATCTAGATCTTCCCCCAGTGTCAACACCCATTTGGTTCCGTCTCTCCTCTCATTTCGGTTAGGACCTCACTCCTTACTCCCAAGATTCGCCATGGCGAAAAGGAAGGTAACGGCGAAGGGGAAAAAGAAGGAACAGTAAGCGGCGTCAAAAATCTGACTCTTTCGGTCCACGTGTTGACACTGTATGTTGTCAGATGTCGAATCGTAGGGTGTAGAAAGTGGCTTTCGGTACGGATGTTTGGTATTCATTCGGCAGCCCCTCGTTGTGTAATGTCCGTTCGTTTAATCTACAGGATCGCCGAGCTCGAGACGTGCACGAGAATACGTAAGTGGCTTTAATAGCACGAACGTCTCTGTCCTAGCCGGTCTCTAAGTTGCTTTCTCTCTCCAAAAGTCATGGTTGGAAACTGTGGTACAAGTGCAGGGATCCGGACTGTCCCAAGTGGTTCCCTTCACGTTCGAGCGCCTCTCGATGCAAGAAAAAACACCGGACCAAGTCGCTGAAACGTAGCCAACAAGGCGCGACCCACCCTGCGTAAGCAAGCTCGTTGGGTGCCAAAGCACGCGTTTCTAACCCTTGCTCTTTGATTCCCAGTTACGTCGTTGATGGTCCGAGCAGTTCGGCTGCAGCAGCCATTGCAGATGTCCAATCAACCGACCCAGGAGGAGCCAACGCCCCAGCCGCCCAAACGTATGGATGGGTTCACTATCCGGCAAAAAATCCTGAACCGGATGCAATGGACACCTCAGAGAACTTAGTCCATTCCCCGGACTACTCGATCAATTTCTCGTAAATTACAACCAAAAGCTGTCATTTGGATGCCCCCTCCCAGCGTTTGGCCAGCGCATTCCCTGGCAGGCTGCGCATCGATGACGTTAATTTTTTTGATCATTCAACATTCGAATTTGATTCTGCCTGCTTGTAAATGTATATTGATGTACAAATGTAATATAAACTCAGAGCTTGCTCTGTTCTCGTTTCTCTCGTTCTGTTGATGGTCGCTATCATCAGCATATCGAAACTGTTATGTGCAAGTCTTTTGATACGGCAATATGTACAAGCCTAGAACATCGTAACTTCTGTACCGTCATTGTGGAAGTCTGCGAGGTAACCTTATTTACTCCTTGTACGCTGCCCTCGACATCCCGGGGGCATGGCCCAGATGTCTACCTATCTAGGCATAATCCTCCGAGCTATATCTTTTAGGATTGGGGGGTAGATTGAGAAGTTTATGGATGTATACACGCATCCCTCTGAAACGTTTCTCCTGTTTCGTGCCTCAATTGAGAGCTAGTCTGCTTTGATGGGGACTCTCCTCTCTTCTTCACGAGAGCACCCTTGAGCTACCACGTGTTAGCATGCTTTGTTCAGGTGAAACACCGACCGGCTTGGTGCGTGCGTTCTACGTTCTCGAGAAGTCGTCATTCGCCGTTTCTGTCTGATCCATGGCGATTGATGGCCCCATGATTGGAAGATAAGCCACGGAAAGTTTCAAGGTCCGCGTTCGTTGAGTCTAGAGGTCTTTATTGACCGCATGTCCGGGTCGAACGACCTGCTGTGTCTTCGGTGCGGCATTCCCTGGGACCCAGAATATGGGCATCCTGGCTTGAATAACGTAAGGCAAGACCACAGTAGGACTGCCCGAGCAAGGAAACCAGTGTGGTTCTCTCTGGCTACCAGTTGTGCACCTATCCAGGTCCTGTATTTCGCGGCAAGTGCTCCGACCGAGGCTTTATAATTCCTGTAGCCGTTAGCACAACAGAATCGGTAGAGTCTGATCCCCACCTACCCCCTTTCAATACCAAGTTGCCTCCGTCTCTTTTATTATTGCGGGTCGACTCTCGTTCCGTATTCCGGACTTCCCCCATGCCGACACAGTAGGCGGCCCTAAGTAATTTGCCCCTTTGTCTACAGGCTGACGTAGTATTTTTCTAGGTGCCGCTACTGCCCTAGGATCCTTGCGGTTTGTATCTTTAATATTAATTCTCTTCATCATTGTCTCACGTCACCCGCTTAACCTCAGGATCGCCGCATTCGTGATGCGCATGAAATTGCCATGTAAGTAGGCTCAGAGCAATGAAGAAGCTCTCCTAGCTCGTCTAAATCATTCACTTCTACCCAAAGCCATGGAACGCGGAGGTTTCCTTGCATGAGATGTGGCAGGCTCTTCCCTTACCGTTCGAGCGCCTCCCGATGCAGACGAAGGGACGACATCAGAGCACATGTCCGGCAAGCTCATGGTCACGCGCTGTAAGAAGATTCTCGAGACTAAATCTGTATGCCTAACCGTCGTTTTTGATTTTCAGACCCCCTGTTGATATGGCCACAGCCTCGGGGATAGCTGCTCCTATGGGTGGCCTACAAAACGACCGAGGAGCAATCGATGCTCTGGCCACTCACTCCTATCACATCGGAGCTCCTCTTCAATTCATTCACTATCCATCCGACAACCCTGGACCTGAGGACATGGACGCCTCTGAGGACTTCGCCTATCCCAACAACGCTGGATGGAGCAACTACTAGTCAATTGAACCGCAAATCGATGTTTTTTTTGGAAGCCTCCTCCCAGCGTTTGCCTCGCGTCCCGCGCATTCCCTGGCAGGTAGCGCATTGCTTCTCCTATCATCCAACCTTCGAAACTACTTTGTCTGTTTGCTTGTCAAGTGTCTTGATATACATAGTTGATATAAACTCAGCGTGCTCTGCCTCGTGAGGTGGTTTGATGTCGCCAACAAAGAAAAACCCCCGATATGCGGGCTTTAAGATGTGGTAGCAAAATCGGGACTCGGAAATTTGATTTCGGCGTAGCCTGAAAATTATCTGGTTCATAAACCGGGATGGAATCCCCAATGAGGGGTGGTAATTCCTGCCAAGGGAAAGTTTGGACGTGCTTGTCCTAACAGTCTAAACACGAATGGCGACTACGACTCCCGCAACAGACGATTTACGCATCGACGAGGTACGGGAATATCATATATACCGAAATAGACCACCACTGAGAACGCTTCCACTTACAGTCCATTCTGTCTGGTGATAATGCCGACCTTGCTCTCTACAAATGGTTGTCGAAGGCAGAACGATCGGCTCAAAGCCTGAACGAAGTGAGCCCTATTTGCCACTCTCAAAATTACAGACCTAAACATTTTCTATGGATAGGAAGACTTGAAGATAACTCAAAACGCCTTTGAATCATGCATTATCAAACTCGTCACTGGGGCAAGTCCTTACCCTACCCCAGGCCGTTCACTCAGGAACCTCGCTACCAGATGTTTGAACGTCCTCTATGCCCGAGGGGAAACCAAGTCGCGATTTGATACCTTACGGACGTTCTTGAGCAATGCTGGTGATGTTAAAGCTTCCGAGGGAGTGAAAGTGTGCGTAATTCACTCGGTCTCGGAAGAGGGGTTGACCCTTATTGAGTCGCGCAGCGCATGCCTCTGGTGTATCGGGGAGATTATGGCCGCCTCAGGATCCCAGATCTTATCCCTGATGACAGATATTAGCAACGCCACTGTGCGACTTTTCAAGACCTCCAGTCTCGTCAGTTGTCGCGCATACCGAAACCCTAACGAAGCCAAGCTGACCGCTCTGTCTACTAGCCTGTGCTTGTTCGGTACCATGCGCTCCTTTCCCTTCAGAAATCCCTCAAGACAGCAGGTCGAGGTCTTACTGAAGCCGCCTCGAAGGACGTATTGAAGCAGACGCGATACTACATGACTGACAAGGCCTTGCCAGTTCAGCGCGCCGCAGCACAGGTGATGCCAGACCACTTCGTATTTATTGGGAGCATTTGCTAAAAGAGCTGAGTTAAACCTATTCCATCAGATTCTCGCGATTTTGCATTCAGAAAATGAAAGCATCAAGACGGTCGCTGAAGTCGAATCGTTGGTCACTCTGTGTGCCAAGGGTCTCGAGCAAGCAGACCAACCGACCCGCCGTTCTTTCTCCCTCCTCGTTGCACAAGTGCTTTCCCTCACTCAAATCGAACGTCCTGTTGTCTCCACCGAGAAGAAAGCTCCCACCAAGAAAGACGCCGCCGGCGACGACGAAGCTGATGGTCCCGTTTCTACACTCGCCGAGACCACAAAGCCTCTCATGACCGCTGCGGATATGCTGGCTCAGATATCGGCGCACTTCAACAAACCCGGAGCTTCCCGAAAGACTCGGGTGGGACTGTTCGATTTCTACGTTAGTCTCCTCATGCTCCTTGGACCTTCGTGGGTTGAGACGAACTACGGCGTGATCGTGAAACACCTCATCACCGAAATCGTGATCCCGGTCCGACAATCCACGAATACCCACGACACGTCTCTCGTTAGGAAACTTGTTGGAATATTGCTGAGGGATCTCATTGGGGTGCGGATGCTGAGCGAACAAGGTCAGATTGCAGCCATCAAGGAGCTGTCGGAAGGATATTTGAAGAAATGGCCAGCATTACTTCCGGGACAAGTGGCACCCCATCATAATGCAATAGTCGTCGCACTGAAGGAGGTCGCAGGACTACTTCAACAACTCGGGAATGCACCCCCACCGGTTCAGGTCCGTGATTCCGGTTATTCACTCCCTTAGCGTCGCTGACCGTTGCCTTGTCGAATAGGATGCCCTTGCAGAACCACTTGTCCACCTCTTGTCCCATCCCAACCAAAGCGCCCAGGTCGCAGCAGCATGGTGCTTGCGGTGTTTCTGTTTCTCCACTCCCTTGCGGCTACCAAAGACAGTGCTTAGCGTCGTCGAACTTCTTCAACGCGACATCACGTCACTCGGCACTCCCCCTGTCACCCCCGAGGTTGGAAAGCGAGCTCTTGGCCATGCGAATGGTTTGGCTGCGCTCTTCGCCATCATTCCGGACCGGCCTCTCTACGTCTCATATGACTTATCCGCCAAGGTATTCGACATGGCAATCCAGTTGCTAAAGCGCGCGGGAGAACACGACGTCGCAGTGGCCCAGGTTGAGGTTGAAGTAGCTTGGGCCCTCATATCTTCTTTGATGGCGCTAGGTCCCAACTTCGTGCGGAGCCATCTACCTCAATTGCTGGTCCTGTGGAGAAACGCGTTGCCAAAACCGACAAGCAAAGATACAAGTCACGCTACAGGCCGCAGCGCAGCAGAGTGGACATTCCTTCTACGAGTCAGAGAGGCCGCATTGCAAGCTGTCCTGAGCTTCCTTCGGCACAATTCTCCGGCTTTGGTTACCCTTGACGTCGCTAGACGTCTCGCATCTCTCTTGTCCAACGCACTCGCGTTCGCTAATGCCTTTGTTGGCCAACCGACGGAAGAGATTCATGACGCAACCTCGAACCTTGCGACTCGAGAAGCCATGCTACGGAGACGAGTATACCAATGCTTCGCGGCACTCGGGCTATCAAGCGCCACTGAGGTCATGCAGACAACACTACTCCAGTCCGTAGTGTCTCTTTTCGCGAGTCCCGACGGATACAGTGGCAGTTCGATGCAGGCGGCCATCGCCAGTTCGACTGGAAATTTCAGCTCAATCTGGGCCATGACGGATGGGTATGCCTATGGCGTAACGAGTACGGATCGTTACTCCCTGAAAGTGTTTGGCAAGGATGAAAAGGGGGAGGGGAACGCCGAAGAGACTGGAGAACGGTTGAATAGAGATTCGGTAGAGAACGCCATCGACGACCTGGTGAGAAATCAGAACCCGTCGTAGAGCTTGATCCCTTCTAATCTATTCCTCTAGATCCTTGCACCCATCATTGGCTCCTGTGAGCATGACACCTTAGCATTATGCCGTCCTCAATTGGTTTCAGAAGAGTCGGCGTGGCCCGAGCCCCCACCACCAATGACGGGAGTAGTTGATGCTGCGATTATCCTATTCTCAATGCTCCTTTCGGCTCAGGATGCGACATCCGCGGCCAGAACAATCAATCAAATCGCCCAATCAATCAAGTCCCCTAAACTGGAAAGGAATCTTGGAAGAAAGGCGGCCATTCAAATGAATGCCACTGCGGCGTTGCTCTTCACTTTACGTCACGCAGTGCAATCGCGGCAGGCGAGAGACGTACTCGGCGGAAACCAGGTTGCGGAGGCCCTTGTTGGAGTGCTAAAGGTATTTACGATTGGAATCTGCGGGTAATCTTAGGCGCTGATTACGATGAGACCAGGATGCTATTCTTGATGGGGACGTGTTCCTTCGGAAAGCAGGAAGCGAGGCAATAGGTCGCTTAGCCAACTTCTCCGGAACGACCTTTCTCAGTACTCAAACGAAGTTCCTTGTGGATCAAGTCGTCAGCAATCGTGATCCCCAAGCTCGCGCCGGGTGTGCACTTGCGTTTGGAGCGATCTACAGCCAAGTTGGTGGTCTAGCGGCCGGTCCACTGCTCAAAACCACCGTCAACGTTCTTATGTCCCTTGGCAATGACCCGCACCCCGTGGTTCATTTCCATGCGTTATCCGCTTTAAGTCAGGTCGCGACGTCTGCGAGTTTGTCTTACGGACCCTACGTGTCAAGTACGCTCGGCCTGATCTTCAAGTTGTACATGGCATCGACCCACGAACCTGAAGGAGGTTCGCTCTCCAACGCAAACCTTGCTGGAGACTTGCCAGCCTATCAAGTCCTCTGCGAACTCATCGACGCTCTGATAAGCGTCCTCGGCCCGGAGCTTCAGGAGCCAAACAGCACTCGCAATCTCGTATTCAATCTTGCGATGGACTTCTGGAAAGAGGATGATGAAGGAATTCAGGTAGAGGCAATTAAATGCATTCAACACTTCCTGATGTTCGGAGCAAGTTCGATGGACATTCCGGAGTTGGTGGTTGGTTTCCGGGCACACCTGCTTTCTTCCCGACGACCTCTGAAGATGGCATCTATCAATGCACTCTATCAACTCGTTCAGCGCGATGCTTTCGTCATGTCTAAAGTCGGCGGAGATCGTTTAGTGGAAGAATTGTTCGCCATGTTGGACGACGATTCCGCTATTGATGGTGTACGGAATATTATCCTCAGTTGGCTCCAGCAAACCGTTCTTCACAACCCCTCCGCTTGGATTGATCTTTGCCAGCGCATTATGTCCCGTACAACGGCATCTCAACGGGTCACGGACGCCGCCTCGAAGACAGGGGTCTTGCAAGATGACGAAGCGGAGTCTCTAAGTGTAGGAATGGGTGGGAATCAAGTGGCAGCAGGAGGTCCCACCTCTCGATGGCGGACCCAGCTGTTCTCCCTGAGATGCCTGCACCAAATATGCCTCCTGGTGGCCCGTTCAGGTCGCAGAGAGCACGTGGACCTTCCATTTGCGAGACAGCAGAAGCTCCAACCATCCACTCTACTCGTTTCTCGAGTGCCCGATTTAATTAAGATGGCCTTCACGGCATCGGCGGCCTACGTGACCGAGATTCGACTCGAGGGTTTAGTTGTCTTACAGGATGTCATCGAGGTAAGCGCCGAGGAATTCATCCAAGACCGATCAACTGAGCGACCTCCGAAACAGGTCTTTGCCAAATCACCTGATCCTGATTATGACGACTCGTTGCTACTTGAGCAACACCAAGCACCTATTACCGCAGCCCTAACCCCGGCCTTCTCGTCCGACTCCGCTCCAGAAATTTTGTCCTCTGCGGTTCAAGTGTGCGCTGCTTTCGTCGGATGCGGAGTCGTCAAGGACGTTGCTCGTATGGGCAGGATACTGAAGCTCCTCACGTCCGCTCTGGAACAAAGCAAAGGTCGGTTCGAAATTCGTTTCACGCAATTAGCCTAGGTCTCAACCTTATACATACCAGAATCCGGGACCCTCAAGATAGGTGACGTCGGCGAGCTAAGCCCAAATGCATCTGGGATGTTGCGAATTTCTACCTTGAAAGCCTGGGCTCAACTTCAGGTCGCTAGCTCACATCAAGCATACTTGAGCGCAGTAGTTGAACCCCATAGAGCCACATTGGCTACTCTCTGGATTTCTTCACTTCGCGACTACGCCAGCATTCGCGGAGACTCTGAAATGCTTCAGGACTCTGCCTCAGCGGCGATGGACGTATCGTACTCGGGTATGGGGCGGGAGGTACTCTTACCGGTAAGTCCCTTCGACTCGTTGTCCAAGCTAGACCCTCACACGCAACCGATCACTAGTACTATGAAGCCTCTTGGAGTAAGATTCTCAAGGCCGTTGCGAACCTCATGCTTGGCTCTGACAAAGCCGTGCTGGCGGCAATGGATGGTCAAGATGCGTCGAGCCAGGCCACGCCTTCCACCTCGCGACCAAAGGACGAACCAGCAGCATACTTCTTTATCATATTTGGACTCGTATTTGAAGCCTTGACAGCTTCCTCGGCTGACGCCAACGCGACCCCAGCTGCACTTGAGGCCGCCGTGACAGCCCTCGAGGCACTTAGATCTCTTGTCAGGCCCGAGTACGCCGGAAAGGCAATTCTCGAACCTTCTACTTTCGACGAACTGAGCAACTTGTTCTATCGAATGGCGATGACAGCGGCTCCCATTGTCCAGATCAATCTAGTCGCTGTGCTCGCTAGCTTAGCTTCGAGTCAGAAGGACAAATTGATGGCAGGAATCAAAGCCTCTGGGTGAATGCTTTTGGATTGCTCCTGCAACGCATGTCTCAATATTTTTTTCTTTGACAGCGCGTCCGAACCTTTTCCAGGTGATTCGCCCTTGACACACTGTCTTCGTATCTGCTCCTATGTTTTAAGGCAAGCAGTACCTTCGGCTTCGGGACGTGGAGCCTCTGGTGAGTTGGTTCAATCTTTATTCAAAAGCGTCTTGATTAAATATCGTATCTCCGGGATTTCAGGAGTATCTGGTAGCGTTGAGGATCGAGTCGCACTCTTAACGGCAACCTTCAGAGCCTTCACAATCATTGGCGACGCATTTGGCCCTGAGAAGAAAGAAGAGGTTCGAGCAGTTGCGGTCGCTTTATATACCGGTCGGTTTCATTGTTGGTTCTCATTTGAGTCCTACTTACAACCTTTACTCAGAACTCTTGAAGGATGAACATAGCACAGTTGATCTTACAGGCCCAACTCTTCCTTCGCTGAAAGCCATTCTGGACGCAACGGCGAGCCCTTTGACGGGTCCGGGGTTGGACAAATACCAAAAACTTATACATGGCCTGCTGTCAGCGTGCCTGTCGCACATCGACGAAATGCGGTGCGTTTTTGCCGTCGTGTATCCACCAGTATCACTCACCACATGATAATTCCACACGCCCGTATCACAGAGGACGGGAGGGCGTCGCTGCCGCTATCAAAGTGAAGAACAACCTGTTGACCTCCGTCTTGATCGTCACGGTTGTACCGCAGAATGTCAAACTTAGTCGCACCGCTGTCGAGCATTGCTGCTATGTTATTGCACAAAAATTAGAGGAAGGGTCAGGCTCAGAGGTATACGCGTCGTTTTTCTATTCTTTCGTCGGCTAACTGACGTCGATCATCTCACCAGATTTCCTTCACCGCCGCCCATTGCGCCAAAACCATCATGATTGCTGCAACGGCGGGCAACACCATCCTCGGGCACTGCGTCAAGCTCCTAATCCCCGGAATGATCCATTATATTGCTAACCTTGCATCGTCTATGGAAGAAAACGCCGAAGGGGGTGGTCAGAGCCCCATCCAAATTCAGGGGATCGATGAGGTCCTCAAGGCATTCGTCGCATTTTTCAATTCTGTTCCCGATGAACATCGTAAGTAAATAGGTGCACAGCGTTGGATCTGACTGACTTCTGTTATCGTTATAGGGGCTCGTCTCCTTGGAGTCCTTTTGCCCTTGTGTGTTCTGCTACTGGATCCGGCACGCTCGCCGCCAGCCCCGCTTCATTCTCGGACGATATCCCACCTCCTTTCCTTTGCGACGACCTCACCTGCAGCATTCAAGGAAGCGACGGCGAAACTTGGTGCGCCAGAACGAGAGAAGTTGGAGACTTCAGTCCGTCAGGCGGTTGGTGGCGGTGCAAAGGGAGCTGCAGCAGAAAAGGCTGCGAAACCAGCGATATCATTGAGGAGTTTCTGATTGGATGCTCGAAGATGGTGGAAAGACAAACTCGGAAGAGGGTTTCCTTTGCCTATGATACAGATCCCTATATACAAACAAGCTAAAACGAGTCATATATACTGTACATTCATGTGTCGTTATATTCCTTCTCAAGATCGTCGGCCACTTTAGATCTTCATCTTCCCAGCTCTCAACCTCCTGGTCCAGATCGTCAAAATGATGAGAGTGACGATGAAGCTCAGAACAAGACTTCCTCCAAAGATGGTAGCGTGGTAGGGCCAGGCAGTGCTGCAATAAGCGGATCATCCTAAAATCAACATCCGAAATTCCCTTGCATGCGGGATTGGGCACTTACTTTTCCGTGATGGGAATACCAACTTGAAGTGCGACTGCCCAAGGGAATACCCACAGCAGATTGACCACGAGGGAGTTGCCGAAGTACCAGGCCGTTGTTGTCGCAAGGAGGATGGACGCGAGTTGAGTGTTTACTGCGTAGAAGATGTAGCACCTGTTGAAGCACATACAACATTACTTAGTTGTTTCTAGCAGACCAGCGTGCCGAAGGCGCTTACCAATCGATGGTCCTCCACATCCGAGCGGTAATCGCAGCAACGACGTCCGAATTGGAGAGGTACTTGGCGAACGGTTTAACCAGGGCGAAGGAGAACACGAGGCAGAGCGGGGCTTCGACTAGAAGAGCAATGACGGCGGAACGGAGGGCGGGTCGAGCGATCCCTTTCATCGAACGGGGATCTCG
>KN823071.1:0-34861 GCA_000827465.1 Tulasnella calospora MUT 4182
GCTAGACCAAGCATTGCTAGGTGTTGCAATGAGCTTCAATGGATGGTGAGCTATGCAGTCACGGGAATACCAACTGTGTTAACGGGGGTCCTATGGCAGCCGTCAGTTCCGCCGTCAGATGGGAAGGCTTCAAGCTCAAAAGGGCCGTCCATAGAACTTTTGATACAGCAGGGCCAGATGCTTTACAAGCAGGATAACTATGAAAACGCCAGCTCGGTGCTCCAGCAAGCGCTGTCTTTGGCAAGGTCCACGGGTAACCAGAGACCGACTGCAGATGCGTTAATATGGCTGGGACACGTCTACCGCGCTCAATGCAAGTACACCCAGGCAGAAGAGTCATATACCCGAGCGCAAGAAATCTACGCTCGCATCGGTAACGACCAGGGTCGAGCGAACGTGTTGCATGGGCTGGGGGAGGTCTACTGCGTTCAATCAAAATACACACAGGCAGAAAAGTCGTACACCCAAGCGCAGGAAATCTTCGCTCGCATCGGCGACGATCTCGGTCGAGCGAACGCGTTGCGTGGGCTGGGAGAGCTCTACCGCGTTCAATCCAAATACACCCAGGCAGCAGAGTCGTACGCCCAAGCGCAAGAAATCTACGCTCGCATCGGTAACGGCATGGGTCGAGCTTACACTTTGGAAGGACTGGGAAACGTCTACCGCGCTCAATCCAAATACACCGAGGCAGAAGAGTCCCTCACGCGAGCACACGAAATCCACGGTCGCATCGGTAACGACCAGGGTCGAGCGAACGCGTTGCGTGGGCTGGGACACGTCTACCGCGATCAATCCAAATACACCGAGGCAGAACAGTCGTACACCCGAGCGCAAGAAATCTACGCTCGCATCGGTGCCGACCTGGGTCGAGCGAACATGCTACGTGGCATTGGTCACTTGCGCCGGAGCCAAGGCCGCAACGTTGAGGCTGCCGTACACTATACGGAAGCAAAAGATTTGTATGCTCAGATTGGCATAGCCGATGACGTTGAAGATGTTTCGCGTTGGCTAGCGGTTGTGTTACCTGATCAGCATTCATCCACGACATCAGGAAGTTAGCAATCTGTTCACCCGTACATCCCATCTGCGAACCTTTCTCGGCGAACCGCTGCTGTTTTCTCTGGCTCCATGTTACCCCCATAAACTGCCTGTTTACGATTCTGCTCTTTCGCGTTAAAGTCCGTTCTGCTGCTTCTTGTGTCACAGTAGTTACGATCATATCGGCGCAGTCGAATCTATACGCGTCTGGATTTTTGGGCCCGTTGATTGTATCTTGATTTTGCTGCGGGCTCTTGTCTGTAATTCCGTATCAGCTCCCTTAGTTTTTGTTTTTCTCGCGCAGCCTGCGGATCCGCGAAGTATTATGGACTGCACTGCACCGTATTTAGGCCTAGTTACCACCGAAACTGCAAGCTCAGTACGTACATTTAACCATGTTTGGATTCCACGTCGTGTCTCGGGGATAGATGATAAGCGACTTGTCTGCATGGCGGTTGCTTCGACTTGCTCCTTCGGTACCTTTCGCTGAGATTTCGTTGCGCGACGTGGGGTCGGCGTTGCAGAAAGGCGGTGGATTGACCAGTAGCGAGTCATCCGAGTTAGGGAAAGTAGGTTTGTCAACCTTGAGATCCTGAGCATTACTTAACAGGAGCGCACAGTGCCCCGATCCAACTTTGCAACGAGCAAGCAAACCAATAAGAACTATCCATTCACAATCGTATTTGTGGCACTCCTCGACTTTATATACAGGTAGTATGACGGTGGAGCAATAGGGATCCAGGGTTCGGACGATGGGCGGGAGGCTTGACTGCCGTTTGCTGAGAATCACTTCTATCGCTAGTTTGATGCTGCTGCCTCGCCTGAAACTCCTTCCGTAGGCGGGACGATGTTGCACTACCATTGATCGGGCCTGTCTGGAGCAGTGCGTCGGTGACGGCTCAATACATCTGACCACTGGGGCCGGAAGACCAAAATGAGATGGCCGCTGTGTCTACCCATATTCCGTTCTCAGCAATTGACTTGATTGCGTCACCAATGTACGCTATACTCTTGGGAAGATCCGACGTCATTCAAGAATCCCTCGGTGCCTGAGGAGTTCCAGGTTCATTGCTTTCATATGTCGAGACTTTCTGACAGCTCTGATGTCGATACAGGGCGCTAATTCGGATATGCATCGATATCCATTGGAAACCACCTGCACCCACCTCTCCCCCGTCCTCCCGCCGATGCCGACAGTCTCATAGGGCTCCGACACCTTTCTGCAATCTAGCACTCACTGCGTAAACGCCGGTGCTGAACGGAGTCCCGATAGATGAGCTGGCGGGAGCGAATTGGAGGCCGGAGTGAGCGAGTGTCGGGGGTCCCGCTGGGTCCCGATGTCTGCGGTGGCGGGACCTCCCTCCAGCGTGTCTTTCTGGATGCTTGGCACGCGGCATATCTTAGGTGTCCGTTAGATTATATATCAATGTACTCCCTAGAGGAACCTGAGAGACAGATGATATGCCATCCAACAGGGCTATGGTTAGGTGAGCAGCTGTGACTCTGGAGGGTACATCAGACTGGGGTCGGGGCAGAGCTGGTGGAGGCCATGGCGCACGGGAATATCGCGCAAGGTCAAGCAGATTGAATACAAGAAGTCAAGTTGTTTTGAGTCACGAGATGTATGACATATGTGGAAAACAAAGCATCGCGAGCAAACAAATCCGCACTCCGAATTCACCACCACGCAGATCCTCGTCCATCCCTTCTGCTCCTAGTTCCTCCATCCCTCCTTGCTCCTCACTCCCCATCACCTCCAAAATCTATCCCCAAGTCGCCCATCGATGCCGCTTGTCCAGAACATCTACGATCCTGAGCAGGCTGCAACCACGACTCGGATTGTGAACTTGGGCAGGCTCATGGATAAAGTTCGCGCCGGCGACGGTTTCCTTCCTTTCCCACCTCCTTCCAAGCTGAGAGGAATGCCCAAATTCATTCGTGTAGGAATGATTGAAATGTGGATGATGGCAACGCCAGATAATAGAGAGCATGAATGGGAGCAGTTCTTCGAGGCAAATCCTGAAATCTTCCAAGTCACGTCTGATGTAGACGACTTTCTCGGTAAATACGGAACCCAAAGTCAACCAACCCAAGCTACTCAGCCTGGAGCGTTCTCTATCAAGAATGATAGCGATCCAAATGGCGGCTCAAGTGCAAGAAAGCGAAAGCGTGATGAAAATAGGTGAGCTTCAAGGTTGTTTAATGTGTGTCCACCACTTACCTGCAATTGCCGGCCATTCAAAGTCACAACAAGAACGGTGCTGAGCCTACGGAAAGCAGTTTAGATGATTCCAGTATCGACCCTGAGCTCCTTGCTGAAGATGAAAGACGCCGCAACGAAGAGGTGCAGAAACGGAAGAAATCCAACACGGCGAGAGCGCAGGAATCCGGTCTCTCTTCTAGTCAACATGCTACGGGTGCCAATGTCAGCAATGGGGAGGATGAGCATGAAGATCCAGCACCCCGTAACCCACCAAAGCAACGCCGAGACGCTACGGGATGCCATCGGGGACGGCCGAGCATAGGCTACTCGTGAAGCGCTCCCAGCGGAAACTTGCTGGCGTTGTTGAGCTTTCCGATGCGTCTCCCGCGCGACCTCGCTGATCATCCTGCCACTAGGCTTCTCGCGGGTGCAAGTGTCGCACTCGCAGAGGACTTTGAGCGGCTATGTTAAAGACCACATGCGGTTAGTGCTACGATCAATAATGCCAGTAGAGTAAGCGTACCATAATCAGCTATCCGAGCTGTAGTAGAGGTGTGACTGGGGCGACAGTGTTAGTGAAAGACACGCATAACGCAGACGCTATATAACACCCACCTCGGACTTGAGCTCCTGGCGAAAGTTTTCGGGTGCTCACCATAAGCTCTTCCAGCACCTCATCCTCGACCGGCTACCACCTCCACCCCGTAGACATTAATCTCCAGTAATAGCGAGGTTCGCGGCCCAGCAGCCACACCCCAGGCGTTCCTGCAGCGGTCTACGAGGTCGGGCAGGGTGAGGAGTGGCTTGCCGAAAACCAAGCTAGATTGACCGGATATGGAATCCACCGCCGTAGTCAAGGACCTTCGTGCGCCATGTTGATAGCGTAGGGTAGAGGGCGGTGGTTGGACTTGAGCCGGACGGAGGGCGGCAGTTGGACTTGAGCCGGTGTCGAAAATTGGGGTAGCGTCGGCAGTGAAGCAACCCTCGACCGGATGCGGACTCCGCTCAACTCGGTCGAGGGCGCTGAGGGTATCGAGATCGTAGAGTCAAGAGTACGGACGGAGGCATTGGGTGTGAGGGGGTCGGCGGTGGTGGTTGACGCTGCAACGGTGCAACGGACTTAGGCGTTTGGACAACGGGGACAATGAGGACAACAACCTCACCCACGCGCGGCGCCTTCGAGGACAATGAACGGGAGAGAAATTTGATAGGCTAGAGCATTTCGGCCCGAACATCTACATCTATTACAAACGGTACACCGAACGTGTGCCCTCGATTGATCGCGCGCCCCGAGCTTGGCCACGGTATCTAACCGCACCTCCCGCCCGGCATTCTACCCGCGACGCCGCAGGGTTCCCTATCGGGAGGGTGCGGTCAGGTCCCCGGGAAAGCACCGGTCTGGACGAGCAAACGGGAGCCTCCCGCTGGCTCCCGTTATCTTGCCGCGCGTGATTCCCCGCCAGCAGGGGCCTTTACGCAGTGACTGCTGAACACGTTGAAGGGTGGGAGGCGTGAACGCTTGGAACACAGCTGTATGACGTAGCGCCGCGCTATCAATTCGCGTGTCCCGAGCTTTCATGGCTTGGTTTTTTCTTTCTCCAAAGTCATTTTTGCCCGATTGGGTATTGGAGTACGTATTCCTGCGTCACCCCACACCACCCCTTGTCCGGCATCATCGTTAGTGCAAGGAGAGCGAAATATTCGCGCAAGCGAGTCAACCAGCGCGTCTCCCTGGAGAGGCAGTTGTTGCACAGATGGGTTAGCAGGCGGTTGGCGGGTCAGCTGGGTCCGACGACCGCAGCTGCTTGGACGGTCGATGCTGACGTGCAATTTGATCACCTAGGAGCTTAGAAGGTTGGAGGTGCAGTGGGCTCTGGGACTTTTGCGCGCTCTACAAACCCGCCCAACCGAGGAATAACCTCTGCCACTTGGCACAAGAGGGTCTAATAGACATCACCCTGGCACGTGACCCGCGCCGATCTTTGTTCGTTCACCCCTTTCTTCCGCTCTCCCCAGCTTTAGCTTTTCCCGTTCAACACCGTTCGCGCCCACCTCAATACCAGCATACTCGGGCTCTTCAAGAGGCCCTAATTCTCCAACTCGCCACCCCTCATAGACCCACTACAAGCCGGACGCGCAGCCTTGCCCCCGCCATGTGCCGCTGCAAATTTCCGTAGCCGGAGCACCACCCCACCAGCACTAGCCTCGAGGATATGGACTTCGGTGCTATATCACGTCTTATACTTGAATGGTCAGATATCATTGTACCGCTTCGGGACCGACGAATTCCATTTGGGACTGAACGGGCTTTTTCACGCGACGGAAGCCCTGTGTAGGGACTTTCGAGCCTAAAGCTTGACGGAACAGTACGCTTTGGTTTTGGATTACTCTAGAAGACCGTTATCCTCACAATTTCTGCCCGACGTTCCAGTTGCTCTCATGGGCCTTGTCCACGAATTCCAAACTACTTCAAGCTACATATCCGAGCCCAACAACAGCACTGGATGTAGTGCTCATCACTGAACCAACTCTTACCACCGTTCGACCGCGGTGCTTCATACGCCCCGGAGACTTCTCCATCAGTCGATACGGAGAGCGACAGCAGGCGTCACCTTCTACCACTGCTGCAGCTAAGAGTACGGAACCCGCCTCGGTCCAAGTACCCAGCTCGTTGTGCACTGGCGCAGACGCGTTCGCCAGTTGCTCTTCCCTAACCTCGTCTCACCCGTGGATGTTGGAGAAAACGACTATGAATACGATCCAGAGGCGGATGCGTCGTTCGTTAGCTTCATCTCGGATACGTCCAGCGCTCTGTCCTCAACCGCAGAGGAGGAGCGCTCGGAAGATGAAGGGACGGGAGACGAAGAAGAAGACGGAGAGGACGAAGAGGAAAGCGATGCGCCTTCTTCAATAGCTCATGTAGATGAGGAAGAAGAGGAGCAGGAAAGCGAGCAGGATTTCAACGAAGAAAATGCTGACCAGGGGGGATCAGTTGTTCTTGAAGATGATACCACCCCAAAACTCTCTACCACTTCACTATGCGCATCACTCAATCTCCCGCAGAAGACGAGAAGAACCTTCGAGCCAGCGCACGTGCAGTGTGCTTGGCCCTGGCATCAACTTTGACTTTGGGCGAGACGGCATTCCTAAGTCACCGTCCAACTCCATCCTCGTCGTCCATCAGATTTTTAACAACAGCTTCAACCTCTCGCCTTTCTAGCTATAAGCGTCCTCCTCCCCGCACCTCGCTGCTTCCAGCATCCGTCCTGGCCACCGAAACAAGCTCTCAGTAGAACTCTAGATCCCCGCACGTTGTCGAATTCTTCTCTGGTACCGCTTTCGAAAGCCGATGAATCCGCAAGGGACCCCCAGAGGAAGGCGTGTTGGTTCAATATAACTCGTCGTTGGAAGGAGTTGAAGGGCACCCAAAGGTCCAGTCGCCCGAAACGACGAAGGAGGACGAGTCGCAGCAGGGAGACGAGGGCCAACACGACATGATATGGTGGCAGTGGAGCGCCGGCGTCATTCGCGGATTCGCAGCTATATGACGGACGTGGAGGAACCGTTACTTTGTGGGGGGTTTCAAAGTCTAGTATGTCTTTAACGTTGTCAGTTTAAACACTTCATGGACGGGGAAACTGTAGGGCGACCGCTCTGGGAACGAGCCTTCTTTAGGGAAGGCCATCTGTAGCTCTCTTCTTCACAGCGGGAATCCGATCATTTGGACGATTGTGGCTTTTGATGCGTCCCATTTTGACTTTCTGGGTTCTGAGCCCTGAACCCGCTTGAGCAATCGCCGAGGAAAATGCTCGTAACATCCGCCGCGCATAAACGGCATCGCAACGCAGTAATGGTTAGAAGAACTAATGTCAAGAAACGCACCTTATGAATTTATGCTCCCAGCCGTTTCGACAATCGCGGGGCAATGGACGCGTGGGGTCTTGCTGAGGACGATGGGATAGGATTAGTACCATAGAACACGGTGCTAACGCTTTCCATACTCATCATTTACACCTAAGCTCGAGTCTCGACTAAGACGTCCGTAAACAATAAATATATCCCGCGTGTCCATTAATCGCTCATGACCCGACGGAGCTCGCCAACAGACGCCGTTGCACTGCGCCACATTCTCCTCCAGACCAAGTGGCAAGCTCCCCCGGAAACTGTCATGCCTCACAAACTAGGCGGTTGGCCTCCCGCACCGTGGTTGATTGAGTCCGATGCGAAGGCGACAAGTACTCAGGGAGCGTGCGAGAACGCCAGACGCGGCACCTAGTATAGACGTTGGTCAAGGAAGAAGAGCGGCCCAGCAAGGGTGCGCCATCAGGCACCATTTGAGCATCGAACATTCGATTCTGCCACATCCCCGGTCTCTTCAAAAGTTACACGGCGCCCCGAGGATGTCGCAAGGTGAGTCACTAAAATTCCCTCAAGTGCTGGAAAATGGCGAGGCTGAGGGAATTCGGACTCCTCACGTCGCTTATAGATGCTATCATCAACCGCCAGCGGGTTTCCCCCCACCGCTCCACATAACGTTCGCTTTCTCCTCCTATCCTAGCTCCTCGTATTCACGACAAACCCAGTTCCGTATAAACTAGTCCTTGCCGAATGGGAACTCTTAGTAGCAGTTTGCGCAGGATGCGAAGCTTTGCCTCGAAACTTCTTAGCCCCTTTCACGGCCTCCGGCTTCAGGCTCCGAGCCTCAGACCTCGAACACCAACGATCGATGAAAATACTCAGGAAGGCCACGACCGGGGTGCTCAGGAAGCCGCTATAAATCAACACAGCAAGCCCACAACGAGTATCAAACCTTCTGCGGTAAGCCCTACTCCTCGTACCCGGATGTCGAAAGCACTAACGAGAAGTCCGCAGCGTCAAAGACTCGCTGGCTTTTCGAGCTTCCGCATTGATCCCACCGCGATCGAATTCACCTCAGCCGACTCCTACAAAAGTGGCGGAAAGACCGACGTAGCCCAAGCGACGTATCGACCGGGTAATGGAGACGATAAACAGGTAGTGGCAGTGAAGAAGGTTCGATATCATCGAGACATGAAGAAAAAGAAGTTCGAAAATGTAAGGGCCGATATATCTGTTACTCCCAGCGCCGATACTTACAGAGCATGCGTAGGAATTTGTCCACGAAGTAGAGGTGACGGCGGGGCTGTCGCACAAGAACATCGTCCGGTTGATTGGATTTGTCGAGGACTTCGAAAACCGAACGGCTTGGATAGTTTTGTCCTGGGAGCCGAATGGAAATGTTAGCGAGTTTCTTGCGAAGGGGGATTGTGAAATCCCAGAACGCGTTTCCCTCGTAAGCGACAGAGCGCCTCGAAGAGGGTTCGTGCACAGCTAACAGCTATTCTTACTTCAGATCCAGGATACCTTTGAAGGCATCAAGTACCTTCACACACACCAGCCACCCATTTGTCACGGTGATTTGAAGTCGGTGAGTTGGTGTATCAAGATACACTTGGGATCCCTCATCTTATTTCACCATCATCCATGCCGCAGTTTAATATCCTCGTCAGCTCATCCTATCGGGCAGTCATTACCGATTTTGGCTCGGCTCGTGCGATTAGTGCGCCGGAGGACGAGGTCTTAGGCAACGACAGCGGTCAACAGGTGCCGCGAATTTCGATCACGGAGGAAGCTCATGCTCCAATCCACGTCGGTGCTGCTGGTAATCAGTTAACCCTGACAGGACCGGCTTGGTCGCTCCGGTGGGCGGCTCCTGAAGTGATGAACGGAAAACGCCCGAGTTTGTCGAGCGATATCTGGGCAGCTGGCTGGGTCTGTTGGGAGGTAGGACGATGTCCGGATATTCCATTCTCTTCTTATGATCGCTGAATCCCGTCGACGGACCATCCACTAGGTGATGACGGATAAAGTTCCGTTCCCTGAGTTTAACGCGGCAGGCGTGATCACGTTGACAGTGATTCAGGGAGCAGTTCCTTCGCCGCGTGAAGATAGGCAGCTGGGGCAAGTAGTTGCGCTTTGTAGTATGATGACGGATTGTTGGGCGTTCGATCCCAATGCTAGACCGAGAATTGATAGGTGTTGCACGGAGCTTCAATGGATGGTGAGCTCTGCAGGAACGGGAATACCAACTGTGTTAACGCGCGTCCCCTGTCAGCCGTCGGTTCCGCCGTCTGGTGGGAAGGCTTCAAGCTCGAAAGTGCCGTCCATAGAACTCTTGATGAAGAAGGGGGAGATGCATGACAAGCATAATAACTTCGAAAACGCTGGTTCGGTGTTCCAGCAAGCTCTGTCTCTGGCACGGTCCACGGGTAACCAAAGTGCGACTGCAGATGCGTTAAGATGGCTGGGACACGTCTACCGCCCTCAGTGCAAATACATCCAGGCAGAAGAATCATATACCCGAGCACAAGAAATCTACGCTCGCATCGGTGACGACCTGGGTCGAGCGAACGTGTTGCATGGGCAGGGGGAGGTCCACCGCCTTCAATCCAAATACACCCAGGCAGAACAGTTGTTCACCCAAGCGCAAGAAATCTACGCTCGCATCGGTAATGGCCTGGGCCGAGCGAACGCGTTGCGTGGTCTGGGAGAGGCCCACCGCGCTCAATCCAAATACACCCAAGCAGAAGAGTCGTACACCCAAGCGCAAGAAATCTACGCTCGCATCGGCGAAGACATGGGTCGAGCTTTTACGTTGGGTGGACTGGGAGAGGTCTCCCGCGCTCAATCTAAATACACGGAGGCAGAAGAGTCGTTCACCCGAGCACACGAAGTCCACGACCGCATCGGTGGTGACCTGGGGCGAGCGAACGCGTTGGTTGGGTTGGGAGATGTCTACTGCGTTCAATCCAAATACACCGAGGCCGAAGAGTCGTACACCCGAGCGCAACAAATCTACGCTCGCATCGGTGTTGACTTGGGTCGAGCGAACACGCTACGTCGCATGGGTGACTTGCGCCGGAGCCAAGGCCGCAACGATGAGGCTGCCGCACACTATACGGAAGCCAAAGATTTGTATGCTCAGATTGGCATGACCGAGGGCTTTGAAACTGTCTCGCGTTGTCTAGCGGCTGTGTTACCGGACCAGCATTCATCCACGACACCAGGTTAGCAACCTGTTCACCCGTACATCCCATCTGCGAACCTTTCTCGCCGAACCGCTGCTGTTTTCTTCACCTTCATTTTACCCCCACAAACTGCCTCTTTTACGATTCTGCTTGTTCACGTTAACGTCCGTTCTGCTACCTTTTGTGCCATCGTTGTTACGAGCATATCGTAGTCCAATGTATACGCATTTGGAGTTTTGGGCCCGTCGACTTTCTAATGATTTTGCTGCGAGCTGTTCTCTCAATTCCCTGTCAGCTCCCTTAGCTTATGTTTTTCTCGCATTACCTACGGATCCCAGGAGTATCATAGAGCGCACTGTCTTTAAGCCTATTTATTGTACCTGCCCTTGATACCTGTAACCACGGTACGCGCAGTTAGCTATATTTGGATCCCACATCGTATCTCGTGGAGAGACGCCCTTGATTAACGTCGTCCTTATCTTGAGCGAGTTGCCTGCCAGTGCATGGCGGCTGCTTCAGCTTGCTCCTTCGGTCCCTTTAGTTTATTTGAGATTCCGTTGTACTCTTTGGGGCCGGTATTGCGCAAAATGGGTCGATTGACGAGTCTGGAGTGAGAGCCTGAGCAGGACTGAACATGAGCGTACCCGGGAACGGAGCGCACGGATGCAATGAGCAAGCAAACCAATGAACAATCAACTATTCCCAATCTTACCTGTACCACTCTCCGACGTTCCATAATATTGGTACTTTGGCGGTGCAGCACGAGGCATTTAGGGTTCGGACGATCGGCAGAATTCCGGCCTCTTCCGTTGGCTGCTCCACATTCGCCGCGGACTCTTTCTTGGGTTATCCGAGAATCACTTCTATCCCTGGCCTGGTTCGATGCTGTTGCTTCGCCTGAAATTCTCTCCTCAGGTGGCGGGATTTCGCGTCATCATTGATCGCACCCCGTTTGGAGCAGTCCGTCCGTGATGGCTAGATACATTCCTTAGGGGCAGGAAAACCAAACTGACAGTCTCGTTGCGTCTATTCATATTCTGCTCCTGACGATGCAGTGTCATTTACTTGACTGTGTCACTAAGGTACTACTCCATATATTGTTGGAGGGATCGGACGTCATTCAACCATCCTTCGGTGCCTCCAGGTTCATCACTTTCACATGCCTCCACTTTCTGACGGGTAGCCACGGGTTTCCTTATTCGGACACTTTTATTTTATGGGGTATCATCTTCGCGTGGAGAGGACATCCTTTACGTCTAGCCCAGTTCCAATTGGACCCGGGATTTCGCTTGGCGTCGCGGTCCACATATGCGCATCCACTCACCATCAGCGGAAATCGTGCGCACTCTGCAAGTTCGACCAACAGAGGAATAACCTCTGCTGCTTTGAAAATGAGACTCGAATAGACTCTTGTCTCCGCGGCACGTGACCCGCGCCGATCTTTGTTCGGTCTCCTCTTTCACTCTCCCCAACTCTGGCCCTTTCCCGCTCAACACCTCCGCGCCCACCTTAATGCCAGCAGACTCGGGCTCTTCAAGCGCCTCTACTCTCTTGGTCACCGTCCACTCGAACAGTCTCCCTTACCTCGTAGACCCACCACAAGCCGGACGCCCACCCTCCGCCGTACGCCGCTGCGAATCTCGATGACCGGACCGCCATCTCACCAGCACTGGCCTCGAGGATATGCACCTCGGTACTGGCTCACGGCTTGTACCTGAATGGTCAGATATCATTGTGAGTGTACTACTACTTGGGACCGACGAATTTCGTTCGAGACTGAACGGCCCTTTTCAGTCGGACAGAGGAAGCCCCGTGCAGGGACTTTCGAGCCGAGAGCTTGCCGGCAAGGTACGCACGCTCTAGTCTCACATTACTGGAGAAGACGTAACCCTTAACAAAGTCTTCATTGCCCATTAGGCTAATGTGAAAGCAGCGAAGAAACGAGACGAACTGCTGGCCACCCTCGAGCTGATAGCCTCCTCGCACCTTCCGTCGACGTTCCCGTCGCTCTCACGGGCCTTGGCCGCAACTCTGAAACTCCTTCAGGCAATATCTCTGAGCTCGACGACAGCAGTGGGCGCGGTGCTCGTCACTGGACCGACTTCTACCACCTTTCAATCGCGGTGCTTCATACGCCTCGGAGATTTCTCCATTAGTATCGAGCGACTGCAGGTACTATCTTTTACGACTGCTGGAGCTATGGATACGGAACCTGCCTCGGCCCAGGTACCCAGCTCTTTTGCACAAGCGCAGACGCGTTCGCCAGTTGCTCCTCTCAACCCCGCCTCACCCGTGGAAGTTGAAGAAAATGACGAAGAACACGATTCGGAGGCGGATGCGTCCTTTGTTAGCTTCATCTCGGATGTGTCCGGCGCTCTGTCCTCAACGGCTGAGGAGGAGCGCTTGGAAGATGAAGGGACGGGAGACGAAAAAGCCGACGAAGAGGATGAAGAGAAGAGCGATGCGTCCCTTTCAATAGCATCTGAGGATGAAGAAGAAGAAGGGGAGGAAAGTGAGGAGTATTTCGACGCAGAAGATGCTGACGAGGAGGGATCAGTTGTTCTTGAAGACGGTACCACCCCAGAACACTCTACCACTTCAATCTCCGCCTCACCCCAATCTCCCGCTGAAGACGAAAAGAAACTTCGAACCAGCATACGCGCATTGAGCTTGACCCTGGCATCAGCCTTTGACTTTGGTTGGGACGATAGTCGTAAGTCACCATTCCAACTCTATCCTCGTCGCCCATCAGATTTTTAACAGCAACTTCGACCTCTCGTCTTTCTAGCTATTACTCAGATGAACGTCCTCCTACGCGCACCTCGCTGCTTCCAGCACCCGTCCTGGCTACCGAAAAAACCTCTCAGTAGAACTCTAGATCCCCGCGCCGACGAATTCTTCTCTGGGACCGCTGTCGAAGGCTGAGGAGTCCGCAAAGGACCCCTGGAGGAAGGCATGTTCGTTCAATGCAACTCGTCTTTGGAAGGAGCTGAAGGGCTCCCAGAGGTCCAATCGTCCGATCTGACAACGGAGGACGAGTCGCAAGAAGGAGACGAAGGTCATCACGACATGATATGGTGGCAGTGGAGCGCTGGAGTCATCCGCGCACTCGGAGAACTACGACAGGACGTTGCAGAACTCTAACTTTGTGGAGGTTTCAAGGACTCTATGTCTCTTCTTGTTGTAAGTTAGAACGCTTCGTAGGTGGGGAAACCTTAGGACAACCGCTCTGGGAACGAACTTTGTAGAGCGCTCCTTTCTTCGCAGAGTAGATTGACCAACCGTCTGGCGTCCTCGCATGCTATCTGAGTACTTGCCGCCTTCGCATCGGAGGCAGCTTATTACACTGTGCTCGTTATACTTAAACACGTGCGGTGTGGGGAGGTCAAGCGCCTAGTTTGTGAGGCATGGTAGTTTCCCGGGGGAGGGGGGAGTTTGGTGTGGAGGAGAATGTGGCGTAGTGCAATGACTTCTGTTGGCGAGCTTCCTCGACTCATGAACGATTAATCGAAACAGGGAATATATTTATTGTTTACGGATGTCTTAGTCGAGTTTAGGTGTAAATGATGACCCTGGAAAGCGTTGGCAATCGCGTTGTTCCAGGTTTCATGGAACCATCGTTCTCAGCAATGCCCCGGGCCTACACTGTTCCGCGGCAGTCGAAGCGGCTTGGGAGCATAATCATTAATTCTTAAGGGGCGTTTCTTGACATTGCTTCTTCAAACTATTACTGCGTTGCGATACCGTCTATGCGCGAAGGAGCGTCTGGACGGAGCTCACGACCGATTTCCTCGCTGATTGCTCAAGAGGGTCCAGATCGCAAAACCCAGAAAGTCAAAATTCCACACACCAAAGCCATAGTCGTACAAATCATCGGATTCCCGCTGTGAAGTAGAGAGCTACAAATAGTCTTCCCTAAGGAAAGGTGTTTAACATCTTTGTCGTTGGAGGTTGCATAAGCGCCATCAGGCACCGTTTGAGCATCGAACATTCGATTCTGCGGCACCGCCACAGCCTCGGCCCTCCTAAAGTTACACGCGCCTCGAGGATGTCGCGAGGTAGGTCACTAAAATGCCCCCAATGGCGAGGCTGAGGGAGTCCTCACGTCTCATATAGATGCTGTGATCAAACCGTCTGCGGGTTCTCCCCCGCCGTCCTCATCCCCCCACCACTCCAGATAACGTCCGCTTTCTCCTCCTATCATAGCTCCTCGTATCCACGACAATCCCATTCCCCCCCAAACCAGTCCTTGGCGAAGCGGAACTCTTCCTAGCAGTTTGCGCAGGATGCGAAGATTTGCCTCGAAACTTCTTAGCCCTTTTAACGACCTCCGGGTTCGGGCTCCGAGCCTCAGACCTCGAACACCGACAACCGATGAAAATGCTGAGGAAGGCCACGACCGGGACGCTCAGGGAGGTGCTATAACCCAAGTGAGCAATCGAAAAACACGTCTCAAACCTTCTGCGGTAAGTCCTCCTCGTACCCGGACGTCGAAAGCATTAACGAGAAGTCCGCAGCGCCAAAGACTCGCTGGCTTTTCGAGCGTCCGCATTGATCCCACCGCGATTGAATTCACCTCATTCGACTCCCAAAAAAGTGGAGGCAAGGCCGACGTGGCCCAAGCGACTTATCGATGGGGTAACGGGGACGAGGAACAGGTGGTGGCAGTGAAGAAGGTTCGATATCACCGAGACATGAAGAAAAAGAAGTTCGAAAATGTAAGGGACGATATATCTGTTACTCGCAACTGGGATACTTATAGACTGTGCAGGAATTTGTTCACGAAGTAGAGGTGATGGCAGGGCTGTCGCACGAGAACATCGTCCGGTTGATTGGATTTGTCGAGGACTTCGAAAATGGAAAGGCTTGGATAGTTTTGTCCTGGGAGCCGAATGGAAATGTTAGCGAGTTTCTTGCGAAGGGAGATTGTGAAATCCCAGAACGCGTTTCCCTCGTGAGCGACAGAGCGCCTCGAAGAGGGTCCGTGCAAAGCTAACAGATATTCTTACTTCAGATCCAGGATACCTTTGAAGGCATCAAGTACCTTCATACACGCCAGCCACCCATTTGTCACGGTGATTTGAAGTCGGTGAGTTGGTGTATCCAGATCCACTTGGGACACCGCATCTCATCTCGCACTGCCGCAGTTCAATATCCTCGTTAGCCCATCCTATCGGGCAGTCATTACCGATTTTGGCTCGGCTCGTGCGATTAGTGCGCCGGAGGACGAAGCCTTAGGAAACGACAGCGGTCAACAAGGACCAGGAAGTCCAACCACGGAGCAAGCTTGCGCCCCAATCCACGTCGCTGCGGCTGATAATCAGTTAACACTGACAGGACCCGCCTGGTCGCTCCGTTGGGCAGCTCCTGAAGTGATGAACGGAAAGCGTCCGGGTTTGTCGAGCGATATCTGGGCAGCCGGCTGGGTTTGTTGGGAGGTACGACGATGTCCGAATATTCCACTATCTTATTATGATCGCTGAAGCCCGCCGACGGACCATCCACTAGATGATGACGGATAAAGTTCCGTTCCCTGAGCTTAACGCGACAGGCGTGATCACGTTGACAGTGACCCAGGGAGCGGTTCCCTCACCACGTGAAGATGGGCAGCTGGGACAAATCGTTGCGCTTTGTAGTATGATGACGGATTGTTGGGCGTTCGATCCCAAGGCTAGACCAAGCATTGCTAGGTGTTGCAATGAGCTTCAATGGATGGTGAGCTATGCAGTCACGGGAATACCAACTGTGTTAACGGGGGTCCTATGCCAGCCGTCAGTTCCGCCGTCAGATGGGAAGGCTTCAAGCTCAAAAGGGCCGTCCATAGAACTTTTGATAAAGCAGGGCCAGATGCTTTACAAGCAGAATAACGATGAAAACGCCAGCTCGGTGCTCCAGCAAGCGCTGTCTTTGGCAAAGTCCACGGGTAACCAGAGACCGACTGCAGATGCGTTAAGATGGCTGGGACACGTCTACCGCGCTCAATGCAAGTACACCCAGGCAGAAGAGTCATACACCCGAGCGCAAGAAATCTACGCTCGCATCGGTAACGACCAGGGTCGAGCGAACGTGTTGCATGGGCTGGGGGAGGTCTACTGCGTTCAATCAAAATACACACAGGCAGAAAAGTCGTACACCCAAGCGCAGGAAATCTTCGCTCGCATCGGCGACGATCTCGGTCGAGCGAACGCGTTGCGTGGGCTGGGAGAGCTCTACCGCGTTCAATCCAAATACACCCAGGCAGCAGAGTCGTACGCCCAAGCGCAAGAAATCTACGCTCGCATCGGTAGCGGCATGGGTCGAGCTTACACTTTGGATGGACTAGGAAAGGTCTACCGCGCTCAATCCAAATACACCGAGGCAGAGGAGTCCCTCACCCGAGCACACGAAATCCACGCTCGCATCGGTAACGACCAGGGTCGAGCGGACGCGTTGGATGGGCTGGGAGACGTCTACCGCCTTCAATCCAAATACACCGAGGCAGAACAGTCGTACACCCGAGCGCAAGAAATCTACGCTCGCATCGGTAACGACCTGGGTCGAGCGAACACGCTACGTGGCATTGGCCACTTGCGCCGGAGCCAAGGCCGCAACGTTGAGGCTGCCGCACACTATACGGAAGCAAAAGATTTGTATGCTCAGATTGGCCGCACTGTGGACGTTGAAGCTGTCTCGCGTTGGCTAGCGGTTGTGTTGCCTGATCAGCATTCATCCACGACATCAGGTTAGCAGTCTGGTCGCTCTAACATCCCATCTGCGAACCTCTCTCGGTGAACCGCTGCTGTCTTCTCTACCTCCATTTCACCCTCATAAACTGCCTGTTTACGATTCTGCTCTTTCGCGTTAAAGTCCGTTCTGCTGCCTCTTGTATCACAGTAGTTACGATCATATCCTTAGGTTTTGTTTTTCTCGCGCTGCCTGCGGATCTGCGAAGTATTATCGACTGCAGTGTACTTAGGCCTAGTTACCGCCGAAACTGGCCGCCAAGCTCAGTACGTACAGTTAGTCATATTTGGATTTCACGTCGTGTCTCGGGGAGAGATGCTATGCTTGACATCGTACTTGTCTCGGGCGACTTGTCTGGATGACGGTTGCTTCGACTTGCTTTTTCGGTACCTTTAGCTGAGATTGCGTTGTACGATTTGTGACCGACATTGCAGAAAGTGGGTGGACTGAAGAGTATGGAGTCATCCGAGTGAGGGATTGTACGCATGTCAAGCCTGGGATCCTGAGCATCACTAAACAGGAGCGCGGCCGAGGGAGCGCCGCGATGCAACTTGCAGCGAGCAAGCAAACAAATAGGAATCACCTCCACACAATCGTCCAGGTAGCAGTTCTCGACTTTCCATAAAAGGAATTTGACCGTGGAGCAATAGGGATATAGGGCTCGAACGATCGGCGAGAGCCTTAGCTGCAGAGGGACCTTCTCCCCGTTTGTTTCGATTAGCCGAGAATCACTTCTATCGCTAGTTTGATGCTGCTGCTTCGCCTGAGTTCCCCTTAGTGGGTAAAACAATGTCGCATCACCATTGATCGCGCCTGTCTGGAGCAGTGCATCGGTGACGGCTGAATACATCCCACCGGGGTGGGACGACGAAAATAATATGGCCGTTGCGTCTATCCACGTGTTGTTCTCGAAAATGCGGCGTTATTGAATTGACTGCGTCACCAAGGCATGCCATATTGTTGGAGTGATCCGACGTCATTCAGCAATCCTTCGGTGCCTGGGGAGTTCCTGGTTCATCTCTTTTCACATGCCTCGACTCTCTGACAGGTGTGATGTCTATGCACATGGTTTTTTTTATTCCGAAACCTTTCGTTTATGGAGTGGCAGGGCGCCAATTCGGATATACATCTATTGGAAACCATGTGCACATCCCTCCAGTGTCTCCTTCCGCGAAAGCCATTGCCCCGCCGACGCCAACTCTTTCATAGTTATCCGACACCTTCCTGTCCTTCGGCACCGTTGAAGTCGCCAAACGATGGGCGCTCGAAAGCTTGGAACTCAGGGTGCAGCGCTCTTGAATTCAATGGTCTGTCTCCTCCGTGGCTCAGAGGTATGGGGCCATTTCTCCGCCTTTTCTTTCTCTCTTTCTCGAGCGCATTCTTGGGCCAAATTCGGCATCAATTTACACGAAGAGTTGGATTCCCCCTCTCGTAGTTAAGGGAGAGTCAGCCCGTTCATTTGGTTCGAACCTGTTTACACCCCACTCTCTTTCTCCTTGCTTCGGACCGACACTTGCCCTCAAGTCTCTCGCCTTCGGTCTTCCGGTAATCTTCTTCCCATCTCTTGTTCGGTCAACTCTAACTCTCTCTCTCTCCCAGTCGCGTCGTGATGCCCGGTGGCAGGCACACAAGCTACCAACCTACCACCGAATACGGTAGCCTACGTTATGTTGGCACATCTCTACCAGGGTCCGCATCAACAACTCCCCATGTAGCGCCTCCTTCTTCTCGCTTGAGAAGTCTCTTTCTTAGTCACCAACACCCGATCCGATTGGCTTATTCTCCCAACGTATTTTGTGGCTCTCTCCTTCAGCTCCTGCTTCCTTCGCCATCGTTCCGCTCCGTCAACTCGCTCGCTTCGACGCCGTGCCTAGGATCGAGGCTTCGTAGAGGAGTAATTGATCTGCCATGAGAGTACTGGTTATATTGCCCGGGTTATAGGCAGGGTGGGAGGTGAAGCACCGACGATCCGGAACCAGGACGATGCGTAAGGAGTTGTTGGATGTTAGATGCACGCTCATATATGTATGTGCCGGCAGGCCGAGCTGGTGTACTGCTTGATATAAAGAGAAAACACGTCCACAATGATGAGCAAGGGTCTGGTCATGCCATGGTCCCGAGACCGACGGTCAACCCGCCGGGGGGGGATATCGGAGAAGTTTGCTCGGACCGTGATGGGGCGCGGAATCTTTCCTTCCAGCCCCACCAGCTCCTGTAGGAAGGCGCAGCTCACTTCATACAGTCTGTTCCTCGAGTCTGGAGTGCATAGCCCGTTCATATGGGTTACATAAGTGGCGACCGGTGGTGAGCTTGAACACGTGGATGGATGCACGAAGGCGGTTAACGTGGACGTTGGTCGCTTCGCAGGTCGGGCGAGTCTCGGCGAGACATTGACTCATGACTGGTCGATGGATGCGATTCGGTTGAACTAGATGGGCGATCTGGTCGTACGCTGAACAGCAGGTGTGATTGGCTCGGTACGGTCGAGACTGCGATTTGACGTTTGACTTTCTAGAGACCGTCCATGCACAATGCGGGGGAGCCGGTCAATCGAACATGTAGAGAAAGTAAGGCACTTCTGGTTGCTGAACGAGGCAAGTCATGGACTAGCTTCGAGGACACGGTCGAGTATCTGATTTCTTGGGTGGCAGGGTATAGCTCTCTAGAACGTTAGGATCGCACGGGCGGAGCAGCTTTGACGACGAAGAGGCGGAAAGATCGAGCATTGGCGGTTATGGGTCAGGTACGTTGTTATCTTGCGTTGGAGAGTGGCTCAAGGCTGACCCAGCCCTGGGGCAGCAGCGCCCAGCTCGTAGACTTGCTCGAGATTACTTTGTAGTCCACTTCCCGACAGGCGACTCCTGTCCAATGAAACAGGGCCTCCTTGCGTCAGCCACAACTTCGTAAGTATGCCAATCCCCAGCACTGCAATCGACGCTGAGACCGACGCGCTGACCGCTTGTTGATACCTTTGCAGGTGAATGCTGTCCGTCGTCAGTGGTACATATGGTTGTCCCTATGGTACTTCCTAGAGGGCTCGGTACCCTCAAATGAGTCTGGTATATGCGGTTCTTTCGAACAGCGCGAGTGGGACCGCGCTGTATCGGGGAGGTCGTCTGCGAACCTTAACAATCCGAGGTGGACCATTGCCAGTGAGTACACCGCACCGGAAACCGTGAACCCGAAATCCGTCAAGAAATCCTCTGGTATGATGGGGCTCCCAGACGCACGCGGGCCTGCTGGTTGGTGAGTCCTGGAAACGTTCTTCGACTCGGTCCCGAGAACGGCTAGACCGTGTGTGCGCGCATGTACAGATGTATTTTGAATCACACATTTTTAGTCGCTCAATCTGTCGACCCAGACTATCACCGTATATGATAGCCAGCTTCGCAGTACTGATAGCTCTGACCGCTTATTCCTTAGAGGTATTGTGTAGATGCAATATCCGTTCTGTAGACTTGGCTCCAACTTACCGTAAGCGACGGTGTGCCCCATTCCCTAAGGTCCCAAGCGCTATGCGCTGCGTGATATAACTGTTCGGAAGACGAGTCGAACGGTTTTTTGAGATTCATAGGGTTGAACCTTCATAGCGTCAGACACCGGTGGTCCCTAAAATATCTCTAATGCAGGCAACGCGCCAACGTTTCTGGCACGCTTGTTCTTCGTCTATCGCTAGTATCGTTCTTCCGTAAATGTTCTAAAGGACTTGACTTCTGCATTATAAATGCCCGAAATCGACACTGAATTCGTGTTCCGTGGGACATGATTCTGTCACAGCAAGTCTACGAGAAAAATTCCGATAGTATGGGTCTGCGAAGATGAGGTGTAGCATAGACATTGGCTAAGCAAATCTGCAATAATGAAAGGAACGGCTCAGACGTGGAGGTTGAGGTGATTTCTTTGCACCATTCGTACGTAAGCTTTGCCAGGCACGGCTAGAACATCGAACTTTCGATTTTGCCACAGCCCCCGCTGCGCCTCCAAACTTGGGCGGCGTGGGTCGCTAAAATGCCTCTAAAGCACAAGGGAATCTACTCATTTCCCATGTCAATGCCGAGACCATACCGTGAACCCGTTCCCCCACTCATCTGCACACCACTCCACATACCGTTCACTTTTTGCCCCCGCCCTTTGCCCGTTCTATTCACAACAAGGCCACTTCGCGCTCTACACAGCCCTTGTCAGATCGAAGCTCTTCCTTGCAGTTTGCCGCAAGATGCGAAGCCCGTTTAACGACCGCCCGGATGTCGAGAGCATTGACGAGAAGTCCGCAGCTTCAAATATTCGATGGTGGATCCCGCCGCCATTGAATTTACCACAGCTGACTCCAACAAAAGTGAACTAGTGGAGGTGCGGAGTCTTGCTGAGGACGATGGGATAGGACTGATACTATGAAACCTAGAACAACGCGATTGCCAACGCTTTCTGTGTTCATCATTGCACCCTGACTCGGCGAAGACGTTTTAAGGAGCACACGTAGCCCCTATGTCGACTCATTGTTCATGAGTTGACGAAGCCCACCAACGAGGCTATTGCACTGCCCCACATTTTCCTCCATGCCAAGCTCCCCCGTAAAGTGTCGATGCCAGACAAAGGAGGCATGTGGCCTCTACACACCACACTTGTTTAAGATATAACGAGCACAGACGCAACGCAACGAGCTGTCGCCTATTCAACAATATCGCTGTTGAGCTTGCAAAAACCCCGCGTATGTGGGCTACCGAATCATACAGCCTCGATAAAAATAGCTGATTTGTGCCGGAAGGGATGAGTGCGGTAGGCAGGAAGGTCGTGGAAGAGCTTTTTTTCTATACGACCGTCCCCAACCACGGCCTCCTCATTTCCGCCCATTGTCCGTTGATAAAAGTCTCAAAAATGCTATATTCTATGTGATATAGTAATACAATAAGAAAACATGTACTTTATGGACTAAGTTGGGTTAAGTACTCCATTGTGAACACCCCTCCCGGGTGCAAGAGGGCTGTTCCGATCAGAAGAGGGCTCACCTAAGGCGAAGCGTATCGCCGTAACTAAAAAAAAAGGCTTCATGTTACACTGGGCGTTGAAGTAACTGCTGGGCGCGGGCTGCTCGTCCTCGTCCTCGTAGTCCTCGCCGTTTTGTCAGGGTCTAGGTCGCGACAAGCACGCCGATTACGATGCCAAAGCACAAACAACCCACAGCTCGTTCCATCTCAAAACATTAAGTATCTTTATAAGCCTGGTGAGGTGCTATGTAGTAGCCATATTGACTGCAAATACCATTTGCTGGTGGACCACAACCCGCGAAGTTCGCACTGCGCCGGGGAACCCCGCTACCAATCAAGCTGCGGATTCCGTTGCCTAAAGGGTCATCTTACCACGATAACCATTGTTCAATTTAATGCTGCACATTCTCTACAAGTCCCCGCCCAATGAACTGTCACTTCGGAAATGAGGCCTTTTGGTTTTGACAATGGATTTCACCTTAGGTGAGCCCTTTTCCGATCGAAACAGTCCTCTTGCACCCGGAGGGGTGTTCACAATGGAGTAGTAGCCATGCATACCAATCCAAGTTGGACGGGACCTAGTCCCGGCATGTCTACGATACTTCTCTGACTCTGGCACTCAAGCATATTGGAGCTTGCACATAGTATAGAAGGAGCTGCTGTGCAACCGCAAGGGGGGGATTTAATATCTCTTTTGTTCGTTGCATACATATATTCAAATGTAAGCGTCCCCACTTGTACTGGTTCCCCCACTAGCATCCACCCACCAGTCCAGATACCGTCCGCTTTCCCCTCGTATCCTAGCTCGTTCTACCCACGACAAGGCCATTTCCCCGCGCTAACCAGTCCTTGTCAAAACGAACCTCTTCCTTGCAGTTTGCGGAGGATGCGAAGATTTGCCTCGAAGCCAACACCGATAATTGATGAAAACACTGAGGAAGGCCACAACAGGGGGGCTCAGGGAGGTGCTATAACTCAATTCGCCAAGCAAAAAACAAGTATCAAACCTTCTGCGGTAAGGTCCTACTCCTCATGTCCCGATGTCGAGAGCATTAATGAGAAGTCCACAGCGGCAAAGACTCGATGGCCTTTCGAGCTTCCTCATTGATCCCACCGCAATCGAATTTACGTCAGCCGACTCCCACAAAATTGGTGGCAAGGCCGACGTGGCCCAAGCGACGTATGGACGGGGTAATGGGGACGATGTACAGGTAGTGGCAGTGAAGAAGGTTCGATCTGACGAAGACATGGACAGAAAGAAGTTCGAAAATGTAAGAGACGATATATTTGCTACTCGAAACGCCGATACTTACAGAGTATGCATAGGAATTTGTTCACGAAGTAGAGGTGATGGCGGGGCTGTCGCACGAGAACATCGTTCGGTTGATTGGATTTGTCGAGGACCTCAAAAGCGGAATGGCTTGGTTAGTTCTGTCCTGGGAGTCGAATGGAAATGTTAGCGAATTTCTTGCCGAGGGAGATTGGGAAATCCCAGAACGCATTTCACTCGTAAGCAACAGAGCGCTCTGAAGAGGGTTCGCGAAAAGCCAACAAATATTCTTATCTCAGATCAAGGATATCTTTGAAGGGGTCAAGTACCTTCATACGCGCCGGCCGCCGATTTGTCACGGTGATCTCAAGTCGGTGAGTTGGGGGATGCGGATTCACGTGGGATATCGCATCTCATGTCACATCCTGTAGTTCAATATCCTCGTCAGCCCATCCTATCGTGCTGTTATTACCGATTTTGGTTCGGCTCGTGAGATCGGTGCGCCGGAAGACGAAGCCTTAGGCAACGATGGCGGTCAACAGGTGTCAGGAATTCCGACTACGGAGCAAGCCCTCCCTCCAATCAACGTCGGTGCTGTTGGTAATCAGTTGACCCTGACAGGGCCCGCATGGTCACTCAGGTGGGCGGCTCCTGAAGTGATGAACGGAGAACGCCCGGGTTTGTCGAGCGATGTCTGGGCAGCCGGCTGGGTCTGTTGGGAGGTATGACGATGTCCATATTCCGTTCTCTTCTTTTGATTGCTAAATCCCGACGGACCATCCACCAGGCGATGACGGATAAGGTTCCGTTCCCGGATCTTAACTCGGCAGGCGTGATCGCATTGACAGTGATCCAGGGAGCAGTTCCTTCGCCACGTGAGGACGGGCAGCTGGGACAAATTGTTACGCTTTGTAGTTTGATGACGGATTGCTGGGCGCTCAATCCCAAGGCTAGACCAAACATTTTTACATGTTGCGATGAGCTGAAATGGATGGTGAGCTCGCGGTAGCTGCAAGACCAACTGTGTTAACGCGCGTCCCATGTCAGCCATCGGTTCCGCCGTCAGGTGGGAAGTCTTCAAGCTCGAAGGTGCCGTCCGTAGAACTTTTGGTGCAGAAGGGCCAGATGCATTACAACCAGGATAACTTCGAAAATGCTGCTTTGCTGTTCCAGCAAGCGCTGTCTCTCGCACGGTCTGCGGGTAGCCAAAGAGCCGCTGCAGATGCGTTATATTGGCTAGGGAAGGTCTACCGCGGTCAATCCAAATACGCCCAGGCAGAGCAGTCATACACCCGAGCACACGAGATCCACACTCGCATCAGTGATGACCTGGGCCGAGCGAACGCCCTGCGTGGGCTGGGACATGTCTACCGCGATCAATCCAAATACACCGAGGCCGAAGAGTCGTGTACCAGAGCCCAAGAAATCTACGCTCGCATTGGTAACGACCTGGGCCGAGCGAATGCGTTGCATGGGCTGGGAGAGGTTTACCGCGCTCAATCCAAATACACGGAGGCAGAAGTGTCGTTCACCAAAACGCAGGAAATCTACGCTCGCATCGGTTATGACCTGGGTCGAGCGAGCGGGTTGCGTGGGCTGGGAGACGTCTACCGCGCTCAATCCAAATACACCCAGGCAGAGGAGTCGTACACCCGAACACACGAAATCTACGCTCGCATCGGTAGCGACCAGGGTCGAGCAAACACGTTAAGTGGGCTGGGCCAACTCTACCTCTTGCAATCCAAATACACCGTGGCTGAGGAGTCGTACACCCGAGCGCTAGAAATCTACGCTCGCATCGGTAACGACCTGGGTCGAGCGAACACGCTACGTGGCATTGGTGCCTTGCGCCGTAGCCAAGGCCGCAACGATGAGGCTGCTGCACACTATGCTGAAGCAAAAGATTTGTATGCTCGGATTGGCTGCACGAGGGATGTTGAAGATGTCTCCCGCTGGCTAGCGGTTGTGTTACCGGATCAGCATTCATCCGCGACATCATCTTAGCAATCCGGTCGCCCTAAATCCCCATCTAAAAACCTTTCTCGGTGAACCGTTGCTGTTTTCCCTACCTCCATGTTACCGCCATAAACTTCTTCTTCAGAATTCTGTTCTTTCAATCGTTATCCGTTCTGGTGCTTTTTGTGCCACCGTTGCTACAATCAAATCGTAGTCCATTATATCTGCGTCTGGATTTTCGGGCCCGTTGATTGTCTCACGATTTACTGCAATCTGTTTTCCCAATCCATATCAGCACCCATAGGTTCTGGTTTTCTCGCGTTGCTTAAGGATCCCCAGAGTATCATGGAGCGCATTGAAGTTAGGCTTGTTTACTATCTCTGCCCTGATACCTGCGAACCCCAGTACGAGTAGTTAGCCATGATTGGATTCCACATCATATCTCCGGGAGAGATGCTGTCGATTAACATCGTACTTGTCGCGAGCGAGTTATCTGCATGGCGGTTGCTTCAACTTGCTTTGTTGTACCACGTGGAGCCGGTATTGCGGAAAATGGGTGGATTGACGAGTGTGGAGTCATCCGAGTGAGGAAAATATGTATGTAAAGCCTGAGATCCTGACCACGAACGCAGCCGAGGCATGGAGCGGGGGCGGGTCGTTGCGCTTCACTATATTTTTTTCTCGACGATACACCATCGCTGAATTGATTGCGTTATTGTTGCAGGCATCCGAGGTCATTCAGCAAGCCTTCGGTGCCTGGGGAGTTTCTGGTTCATCGCTTTCACATGACTAGACTTTCTGAGAGGCCTGATTTCAACGCACAGGGTTTCCTTATTCGGTCACCTTTAGTTTATGGAATTTCCGGGCGTCAATTCGAATATCCATCCATTGGACCATCTGCACGCACCCCTCTCCTTCGGCGACAGCCGCTGCTCCGCCGACGCCAACACTGTTATCGTTCTCCGATCCCTCCCGGTACTCTGGCACCGCTGAACCCGTCGAAGGATGGGAGGCGTTAAAGCTTGGAACACAGCTGCATGGCGCAGTGCTATCAATTCCACTGGTCTGTGTCCCTCTCCAGGGCTAGGTTTTTTCAGTCACTCTTTCTCCAAAGTCGTTTTTGCCCAATTGGGTATTGGAGTACGTATTCATGCGTCACCCCACACCACCCCTTGTCCGGCATCATCGTTAGTGCAAGGAGCTGGGGCAAGCGAGTCAGCTGGCGCGTCTTCCTGGCCGATCGGTTGCTTCACCACCACTCCAAATCAGTCCCAACATTTACTATGGACCTAAGAACTCAAATTGGATACTGCCACGTCACGTTTGACAAGGATGGAACCCCGGCAAGGCCGTCGACCAGGTTGGGCTTGTCTACGGTTTGAAGATGTTTGGCCGGTTGGCTGCTTTTAGCCCCTCTAACGCTTCCGTCGATCTCTCTTTCTTTCCTTCTAACAATTACCGACCTCTCCTCTGTCAGGAAGACCATCTCCCTTCGCAGAGTAGGTGCTGTCTCCCTGGAGAGGCATGGAGTGGGTTGTTGCTCAGATGGGTTAGCAGGCGGATGGCAAATCAGCTGGTTCCGACGACTGCAGCTGCTTGGACGGTCGATGCTGACGTCCACTTTGATCACTTAGGAGCTTAGAAGGTTGGAGCTGCAGTGGGCTCTGGGACTTGTACGCGCTCTACACACCCGCCCAACCGAGGAACAACCTCTGCCACTTCGCACAAGAGGGTGTATTAGACATCACCCCGGCACGTGACCAGCGCCGATCTTTGTTCGTTCACCCTTCTCTTCCGCTCTCCCCAGCTTTGGCTTTTTCCCGTTCAACACCGTTCGCGCCCACCTCCACGGCAGCATACTCGGGCTCTGCAAGAGGCTCTACTCCCTTTTTCTCCCAACTCACCACCCCTCATAGGCCCACTACAAGCCGGGCGCCCAGCCTCGCCGTGTGCCGTTGCAAATTTCCATGACCGGAGTACCATCTCACGAGCACTGGCCTGGAGGATCTGGACCTCGGTGCTATATCACGTCTTATACTTGAATGGTCAGATACCATTGTGAGTCTGCTACCGCTTCGGGACCGACGAATTTTATTTGGGACTGAACGGGCTTTTTCACTCGACGGAAGCCCCGTGTAGGGACTTTCGAGCCTAAAGCTTGACGGAAAAGTACGCTTTAGTTTTAAATGACTCTAGAAGACGTTATACTTACACCTTCCGTCCGACGTCCCAGTCGCTCTCATGGGCCTTGTCCACGAAATTCCAAACTACTTCAGGCTGCATATCCGAGCTTGAAACAACACTGGATGTACTGTAGTGCGCGTCACTGGACCGACTCTTACCACCGTTCGATCGCCGTGCTTTGTACGCCTCGGAGACTTCTCCATCAGTCGAAACGGAGAGCGACAGCAGGCGTCACCTTTTACCACCGCTGCAACTAAGAGTACGGAACCCGGCCTCGGTCCAAGTAACCCAGCTCTTGTGCACAAGCGCAGACGCGTTCGCCAGTTGCTCTTCCCCAACCTGGTCTCACCCGCGTGGAAGTTGGAGAAAACGACGAAGAACACGATCCAGAGGCGGATGCGTCGTTCGTTAGCTTCATCTAGGATCTGTCCAGTGTTCTGTCCTCAACCGCAGAGGAGGAGCGCTCGGAAGGCGAAGGGATGGGAGACGGAGAAGAAGCCGGCGACGACGATGACGACGAAGACCACGAAGAGAAGAACGATGCGTCCTCTTCAATAGCATCCGTGGAAGAAAATGAGGAAAGCGAGGAGTATTTCGACGAAGAAGATGCTGACGAGGAGGGATCAGTTGTTCTTGAAGATGGAACCGCCCCCAAAAAAACTCCACTTCTTCAATATCCGCACTACCCCAATCTCCCTCACAAGACGAGAAGAACCTTCAAGCCAGCGTGCGTGTAATGAGTTTAGCCCTGGGATCAACTTTTGACTTTGGGTGAGACGTTATTCGCAAGTCACCATCCACCTCTCTCCTGATCCTCCATCGGATTTTTAACAGGAACTTCGCCTTTCGTCGTTCTCGCTATTACTCAGATGAACGCCCTCCTACGCGCACCTCGCCGCTTCCAGCACCCGTCCTGGCTACCCAAACAAGCTCTCAGCAGGGCTCTAGACCCCCGCGCGTTGACAAATTCTTCTCTGGTACCGCTGTCGAAGGCCGAGGAGTGCGCAAGGGACCCCTGGAAGAAGGCGTGTTGGTTCAATGCACCTCATCTGAGGAAGGAGCTGAGGGGCTTCCAGAGGTCCAGTCGTCCAATCCGGCAACGGAGGAAGAGTCGCAGCAGGGAGGCGATGGTCAACACGACATGATATGGTGGTAGTGGAGCGCCGGCATCATTCACGGATTTGGAGATATATGACGGGACGTTGCGGAACTGTTTATTTGTGGACGCTCCAACCACTGTATGTCTTTTATTGTTGTAAGCTAAAACACTTCGTGGACGGAGAAACTTTAGGGCGACCCCTCTGGAAACGGTCTTTCCTTTGGGAAGGCCATTTGTGAACTCTGTATTTCACATCGGAAATCAAATCCTTTGGGCGACTATCGTTTTGGTGCGCGGCATTTTTTGACTTTCTAGACCCCGAGCCTTGGGCTGCCTTGAGCAATCGGCTAGCAATTCGGTTGTGAGCTCGTCGTGCAGAAACGGCATATTTGAAGGATGGATGCCAAGAAACGTGCCTTATGAATTTAAGGTTTTGCCCCCTAGTGGCTTCGACAACCTCGCAAAAGTGGAGGCGCTGAGTGTTGCTGAGGACGGAGGATAGGATCTGTATTAAGAAACTGAGATTGCTGACGCTTGTCCATGACACCCAAACTCGAACAAGACGTCCGAAAACAGTACATATAGTCCCTATCTCGATTCGTGGCTCCTGAGTTAACGAAGCGCATCAAGCGCTACATTCTGCTTCAGACCAAGCTCCTCGGTAAAGTGTCGATGCCTCACAAACTAGACGCTTGGCCTTCCACACCGAGCTTGTTTAGGATACGACGAGCAGGCGTACAACAAGCTGTCTCCATTCGACAATATCGATGTTGAGCTTTGTAAGTGCCCGGCGTCTGTGGATTATCGAATCACACAGCCTGGATCAGAATGGCTGATTGGAACCAGGAAAGATAAGTGCAGAATGACTACGGGAGCGACTCCGGTCACTAGCATGGGGAGGGCTAAGCTGGCACGCACAAGAATCCGAGCAGGGCTGGACCCAGTCCCGGCAAGTCTACGATACTGCTCCGATGGCGCTCAAACATATCGGAGCCTGCACCTAGCATAGAAGTCGGTTAAGCTCTCCTGCGAAAAAAAGTAGCTGCTCTGCAACTGCAAGGGTGGGATTTTACAGCTCAGCTGCACATATTCGGAGGTAAGCGCCGCAGCCACGTGCACCGGTTTCCCACTCAACCGCCCACCACCCCAGATACCATTTGCTTCTCGCTCTCGTCCTTGCCCGTTCTATCATAACCAAATCGAAGCTCTTCCTTGCAGTTTGCGCGGGATGCGAAGATTTGCCTCGAAGCTCCTTACCCCTTTCAACGACCTCCGGCTTCAGGCTCCGGGCGTCAGACGTCGAACACCGACAATCGATGAAGACGCTCAGGAAGGCCACGACCGAAGCGTTCAGGCAGGTGCTATAACCCAATTCAGCAAGCAAAAAACCCCGATCAAACCTTCTGCGGTAAGTCCTCCTCTTCGTGTCCAAATTCGAGAGCATTAATGAGAAGTCCGCAGCGTCAAAGACTCGCTGGAGTTTCGAGCTTCCGCATTGAAGCTACCGCAATCCTATTTACCTCAACCGACTCCCACAAAAGTGGAGGCAAGGCCGACGTGGCCCAAGCGACTTATCGACGGGGTAATGGGGGCGATGATCAGGTAGTGGCAGTGAAGAAGGTTCGATATCACCGAGACATGAAGAAAAAGAAGTTCGAAAATGTAAGGGACGATATATCGGTTACTCCCAGCCCCATTACTGACAGAGTATGCGTAGGAATTTGTCCACGAAGTAGAGGTGATGGCGGGCCTGTCGCACGAGAACATCGTCCGGTTGGTTGGATTTGTTGAGGACTTCGAAAACGGAACGGCTTGGATAGTTTTATCCTGGGAGCCGAATGGAAATGTTAGCGAGTTTCTTGCGAATGGGAATTGTGAAATCCCAGAACGCGTTTCCCTCGTGAGCGACAGAGCGCCTCGAAGAGGGTTCGTGCAAAGCTAACAGATATTCTTACTTCAGATCCAGGATACCTTTGAAGGCATCAAGTACCTTCATACACGCCAGCCACCCATTTGTCACGGTGATTTGAAGTCGGTGAGTTGGTGTATCCAGATTCACTTGAGACACCGCATCTCATCTCGCACTGCCGCAGTTCAATATCCTCGTTAGCAAATCCTATCGGGCAGTCATTACCGATTTTGGCTCGGCTCGTGCGATTAGTGCGCCGGAGGGCGAGGCCTTAGACAACGACAGCGGTCAACAAGTGCCACGAATTTCGATCACGGAGCAAGCTTGCGCCCCAATCCATGTCGGTGCGGCTGGTAATCAGTTAACGCTGACAGGGCCCGCCTGGTCGCTCCGTTGGGCAGCTCCTGAAGTGATGAACGGGAAGCGTCCGGTTTTGTCGAGCGATATCTGGGCAGCCGGCTGGGTTTGTTGGGAGGTACGACGATGTCCGAATATTCCATTCTCTTCTTATGATCGCTGAATCCCGTCGACGGACCATCCACTAGGTGATGACGGATAAAGTTCCGTTCCCTGAGCTTAACGCGGCAGGCGTGATAACCTTGACGGTAATCCAGGGAGCTGTTCCCTCGCCACGTGAAGATGGGCAGTTGGGACAAATCGTTGCGCTTTGTAGTTTGATGACGGATTGTTGGGCGTTTGATCCCAAGACTAGACCAAGCATTGTTAGGTGTTGCAATGAGCTTCAATGGATGGTGAGCTATGCAGTCACGGGAATATCAACTGTGTTAACGGGGGTCTTATGCCAGCCGTCAGTTCCGCCGTCAGGTGGGAAGGCTTCAAGCTCAAAAGGGCCGTCCATAGAACTTTTGATACAGCAGGGCCGGATGCTTTACAAGCAGGATAACTATGAAAACGCCAGCTCGGTGCTCCAGCAAGCGCTGTCTTTGGCAAGGTCCACGGGCAACCAGATCGCGACTGCAAATGCGTTAACATGGCTGGGACAGGTCTACCGCCCTCAATGCAAGTACACCCAGGCAGAAGAGTCATACACCCGAGCGCAAGAAATCTACGCTCGCATCGGTAACGACTTGGGTCGAGCGAACGTGTTGCATGGGCTGGGGCAGGTCTACCGCGTTCAATCCAAATACACACTGGCAGAAAGGTCGTACACCCAAGCGCAGGAAATCTTCGCTCGCATCGGGCGCGATCTCGGTCGAGCGAACGCGTTGCGTGGGCTGGGAAACCTCTACCGCCTTCAATCCAAATACACCCAGGCAGCAGAGTCGTACGCCCAAGCGCAAGAAATATACGCTCGCATCGGTAACGGCATGGGTCGAGCTTACACTTTGGATGGACTGGGAGAGGTCTACCGCGCTCAATCCAAATACACCGAGGCAGAAGAGTCCCTCACCCGAGCACACGAAATCCACGCTCGCATCAGTAACGACCAGGGGCGAGCGAACGCGTTGGATGGGCTGGGAGACGTCTACCGCGTTCAATCCAAGTACACCGAGGCCGAAGAGTCGTACACCCGAGCGCAAGAAATCTACGCTCGCATCGGTGACGGCCTGGGTCAAGCGAACACGCTACGTGGCATTGGTCACTTGCGCCGGACCCAAGGCCGCAACGTTGAGGCTGCCGCACACTATACGGAAGCCAAAATTTTGTATGCTCAGATTGGCATGGCTGATGACGTTGAAAATCTCTCGCGTTGGCTAGCGGTTGTGTTACCGGATCAGCATTCATCCACGACATCAGGTTAGCAATCTGTTCACCCGTACATCCCATCTGCGAACCTTTCTCGGTGAACCGCTGCTTTTTTCTCTACCTCCATGTTACCCCCATAAACGGCCTTTTTTACGATTCTGCGCTTTCGCGTTCTGCTGCTTATTGTGCCACAGTAGTTACGATCGCATCAACGTAGTTGAATGTACACGCGCCTGGACTTTTGGGCCCGTTGATTGTATTATGATTTTACTGCGAGCTCTTGTCCGGAATCCCGTATCAGCTCCCTTGGTTTTTGTTTTTCTCGCGCTGCCCGCGGATCCGCGAAGTATTATGGATTGCACTGAATTTAGGCCTAGTTACCGCGGAAACTGCAAGCCCAGTACGTACAGTTAGTCGTGTCTCGGAGAGAGATGCTATGATTACTGTAACACCATACTTGTCTGCATGGCGGTTGCTTCGACTTGCTCCTTCGGTACCTTTAGCTGAGATTCCGTTGTACGATTTGTGGCCGGCATTCCAGAGATTAGGTGGAATGACGAGTATGGAGTCATTCGAGTGAGGGTATGTACGCATGTCAAGCCTGGGATCCTGAGCATTGCTAAACAGGAGCGCAGCCGAGGGAGCGCCCCGATCCAACTTGCAACGAGCAAGCAAACAAATAGGAATCGCCTAGTCACAATCGTCCTTGTAGCACTCCTCGACTTTCCATAAAAGGAATCTGACGGTGGAGCAATCGGGATTTAACGTTCGAACGATCGGCAAGAGCCTCAGATGCAGCGAGACCTTCTCCCCCATTTGTTTCGATTAGCCGAAAATCACTTCTATAGCTAGTTTGATGCTGATGCTTCGCCTGAACCTCCCTCCCTGGGTGGAACAATGTCGCATCACCATTGATCGCGCCTGTCTGGAGCAGTGCGTCGGTGACGGCTGAATACATCCACCGGGGCGGGAAGACCAAAATGATATGGCCGTTGCGTCCATCCATGTTGTGTTCTCGACGATGCAGCGTCATTGCGTCACCAATGTACGCTCTGTTGTTGTAAGGATCCGACGTCATTTAAGAATCCTTCGGTGCCTGGGGAGTTCCACGTTTATCGGTTTCACATGTCTAGACTTTCTGACAGGTAAAATGTCCATGCACACGGTTTCCTTACTCGGACATTTTTAGTCTATGGAGTGGATTGGGCCATTCAAAACCGTTGGTACGTGTCTCTGTGACATCGGCAACGGCTGTTGCTCCGCCCGCGCCACCTTTCTTGTACTTCTCCAACGCCTTCCTGCACCTCGGCAGTGCTAAACCTGTCGACGAAATTAATGGTGCTGCGGGTCGTAGTGCTGTCGATGCCAGTGGATTGTATCCCTTTCCATGGCTTGACAGGGACAATCTCTCCCAGGTCTCTCTTCTCTCTTTCTTCAAAGTCTTTGAGCCTAAACTGGGCATTGGGGTGCGTCTTTCTGCGTCAGGCGACACCTCCTCTGGAGATCCTCCGATAGGCCCAGTCCCTGTCCGGCATCATCAACACTCGCATGTGATAGGACATCCTTTTTGAGGATCGGGTGCGGGGTGATGACCTATTTGGGCATTCTAGAATGTTTTCCCTCCCTATGCGTGGAGCCTTCACCCTGCGGATCCATTCGGGGGACGTTTGGGTGGTAATGTCGATTCGTCGCCTTCTAGTTCCACCTCGGAAGCTTCCCCTTGCCATCCACCGCCGTTACCCGCAAGCCGTTCCACCCCACCAGCCGAGAAATAGTAGGCAGTCTATTCACCAGAACCTCCAACCCCGCAAAACATCCACCTGTTATACGACAATCACCGCACAACATCTTCTAATAAAGCAGGTCGTACCCCTTCTCCGTTTGACTCAAGACACAACAGCGTCTCATCTTCGTGGCCTGCAGTCGACATGCTTCCTCGACACGAGCAGATTTGGTCCTAAAGGGACTTGAGATTTCGCCTGATGTCACAACCGCCCTCTAGGGCCAGGTCTGGTGTCTTAAACACCTTCACTCACTATTGACGGGCGCTGTACCCATTGTACGAGTTTGCCCGACCTAGGAATAACTTTTGCAGCTTTGAAACCGCGAATGGAATAGCCTCCATCACCCCCGGCACGTGACTCGCCGGATCTCTCTTCCGTCTTCCCTTACCCTCCCCCAAGCTTTACTTTTTTCAGCTCAACACCGTCCGCAGCTACAATGTCAGCATACTCGAGCTTTTCAAGCGGCTCTACTCTCTTGTTTTCCAACTCGTCACCGTCGACTCGGATGTCCTCGCTTACCTAGTAGACCCACTACAAGCCAGACACCCAGCCTCGCCTCCGCCGTACGCCGCTGCGAATCTCGATGACAGGAGCGCAAACTTACCGGTCCTCACCTCGAGACTATGCACATCGGTACCGGACCACGTCTTGTATTTGAATGGTCAGAGACCACTGTGAGTCCATCACAGTCTGGGAGCGACGGATTTTAATTGGGACTGAACCACCTTTTCGCTTGGTAGGGGAAGCCCTGTGCAGGGAATCTCGAGCCTAGAGCTTGACGGAAAAGTACGTTTTGGTCTCGCATTACTCCACACAAGATGTAGCTCTTAAAGCAAAGCCTTCGTCGCCGATTAGGCTAATGCGGAAGCGGCAAAGAAACCAGACGAACTGGTGGCCGCCCTGGACCTGTTATCATCGTGTCTTCGTTCACCGTTACAGTCGCTCTCGTGAGCCTCA
>KN823071.1:66696-85308 GCA_000827465.1 Tulasnella calospora MUT 4182
CCGATCCCTAATACGCCAGAAATCGTCCTCCGCGGGATGCGCTCTCAAATCTTTGAGTCTCCAGTCATACCATCGCATTTCAGCACCCCGACTCCTGATAGAGATGGATTCGACGACATAGAAGACAAAGAGGAGCTCGTCGACCAAGGAGACGAGTTGACTGGAGTTGAATCCATCTTAAGTGCTCTGGCATTAGATGCATCAGAGGACGTACAAATCCATCCCCGATCTCCCCAATCCACCTCTCGTGCTCCAGAGCAATTCAGCCCGACCGCGACGATAAATTTTCTTGTCGGTTCACCATCACCATCCTTCCAAGCTTCCAGTCCCGTCCAGTTCGAGGACACTGGCGTCACCGACGATTTCACGAAGGAGATACTGAAAATGATTCCAAGAGGCGATACGCCGACGCCCAGCGCTAGCGGAAGTTCGCTGAACCAGGCCTTGGTTGGAATTGGGTTGGCTTTCGTTGGCACAGAGTCGAATTCCGAGACGGACCTTGGGATCTTAGGCTCTATGGATTCGGTGGTAACAAGAAGGTATCTCGCTCGAGAGTTATCAGCTACGTGCGAACCGAGCTATACCATGGATTCGCTATCGTCCATCGAAGAGGAAGACGAAAAGGATGCGACGCTCAGTGAAGAGGAGTTGCCGTCAAGCCCGACGATCGACGCCATCATCAAGATGAACCAAATCCTAAGCACAGAGCCTCAAAGCGCAGAATTGACTACAATGTCCCCTCCACCCAATGTACAAGTGGCGTCCCCCAACTCAGATGGGGGATCTCTTCCATCATCGCCTGAATTTGACCTCAAAGCCAGCGGGCTGGCTGATGGGAGCCGTCATAGCTGGGTCTTGATGCAGGCTGTTCGGACGCTGGTTTCCGCAGCGCGTTCGGCTGTAGTCGCTTCGCAACTCTCCGATCTGCAGATCTCCGTTCCGGATTCTGGGTTACCCCTACCGCCCTTGAGCGCAGCATCAGACTCATCCTTCGCTTCGAGTGTGGACGAGCCGAGAACGCCATTATGCCCTCCTTTGGTCGTCGTTACCTCGCCATCCGTTGGTGTGTTGCTCAGGCAATTAGGACCATCGGGTGAATCCATCATGGATGAGGCGGCAGACCAAGCGGTGTTTGTGATCCAATCTGACTCGGATTCAGATTATGGAGCGTCAGATGAGGAGTCCGGATCGGAGTATGATGTCGATGAACCTTTCGATTTGGAAAACTACGCTCATTCCGAGAGTGGCGGTGAAAGAGACCGCAAGGGATCCCCCCAGCCTCATGCAACCACCAAGACGTCATCCTCGTCCGTCATATCCCAATCTTCGTCCGCCATATCCCCATCTTCGTCCAGCTCCTCGGCTGGATCTAGCACGCGGATCCCGACGTTACGGAGAAACAAGGTTAAGTTGCCTGTTGTCGACTTCACTGAAGGTGGGAAACACACGGTCCAAGTCGTGCATCGTCCCAAGCGGAACCCTAGCTTGCGGATAAGCCATTACCCTCACTTCAGCTCCACAGTCGTCCGGCGCCATCGGGCTGTTAGCCACATACCACGGTACCGGAGGCATCGAAGGGCGTCCAAGGAGGTTGACTTCGCTGAATCCATGAGGTCGCGGAGTACGGAGAAATTGAGGGCTGTGCAGGCACCAGGAAGCTCGCCAGACCTTGGTGCAATGACGGAAGGTGAAGATGATCTTCTTTTGAACCAAACCTTCCCTGGCAGATTTTCAGGAAGTAGCACCGAAAACGATGGGTGAGGGTATGCGGTGCTGGGTGTCGTTTCGTTTGTCATTTTGTATTTGTAATGCCTCGTTGGATCCAATCGCATTCCTCCATTTCCTAGAATATCGAGGGGCGGCAACAGCACACGTGACCATACTTCGATGGTGCAAGTGACGCCGTATCGCTGGGACAAGATAATGACGTGCGGCCGCAGAAGAAGGTTCTGCTTGGAGTTCGCCTCCTGACACGTATATAAGGGGAGAAGCGGTTATCTCTGCTACGAACTAATGTCGTCCTCTCGCCCCTCCCCCCCTAGTCCCTACCCGGTGCAATCGACCTCGTGGCATCTCCTTCCCATCAATGGCTGTGGTAATCAACGGAAGGCGCCATACCACGGATGATCAAGAATTTCTTCGTCAACAGCACCAACGGGTCAATGTTGATACGACGTCATCAGCGATGGGAGGCATATTAGTAGGGCTTTCCTCCGCATCGCCCAAACCAACTAGGCTGATAACCCACCCTACCAGGTTATTGCGGTTGATGATATCGTTTTCGAAAGCCCAGAGCCTTTCAATATCACCGGGCACTTTTCGGATCTTTTCGTAGGCTATTATCGACTGAGGTCGAAGGTAGCCTTGAAGCGTCCAAGAATCGCCAGAAATGGGAACTCGCAACATTCGATCCAGGTTCGCCCCGACGGTCGACGATTCATGGTGAAACAGCAGGTCACTCACCTTGCACTTTCCAGAAATTCGAGCTAGAGGCTCAGGTCTGGAGGCTCCTCCGGCACCCGCATATCCTCGAATTTATCGGCATCTACAAAGCGGGAGATCATATGTACCTCGTCTCCCCCTTCATCGAGAATGGTACCTTGGCAGAGTACATCGCTACACATCCCAACGCAGACCGGATCCGATTTGTAAGTCTATTTTGACAAACGGATAAAGAGCTCCCACTGACATTCTTCGCAGCTATCCGAGACCGCGGACGCGCTGGCTTACCTGCACGCCATGAAGATCATCCATGCGGATGTCAAAGCTAGCAATGTCCTTATCTCAGCGGACCTTCGTGCTTTAATATGCGACTTCGGTCTTGCGAAATGGATGCCTTCGATAACCGCGTCGCAATCCAAGGGAGCAGGGACGGTTCGTTGGCAAAGCCCGGAACTCTGGGGTGATGCGCCCCGGTGCTTTGCGAGCGACGTCTACGCATTTGGCATCACGATAGCTGAGGTATCGTGCACCCAGTTCCATTTTCAGGCTATCTACCAACTATCTTGACGTTCTAGGTTCTCAGTGGAAACGTGCCGTTTCCTGAGTTACTCGTGGACTGGGCTGTTGTGCGAGCTGTTCTGGAGGACGATGTGCGTCCTCGGCGTGTCCCTACCCACTCGCCAACTGGAGAATCCTACCAGCGAATCTGGAACATTGCTGCTCGCTGTTGGCGAAGAGATCCTACTGCTCGTCCGGCGATGAAGCAGGTTTTCGAAGCGTTTGGGACAACGGCCGCATCGGCTGACCAAGACGTCGACGAAGTACACGACGCTACTTCATCCCCGAGTGGAACCATAGAAATCATTCCTCCCTCGCTTCGCTCTACTCCTGAGGCGACACCGCTCGACCTTGACCCTCCGAAAACAGAGGATACGCATTGGATCGGTTTCACACCAGCTTTTGGGCGACAAAACGGCAAATTTCAACCGTCGAAAGCGACCAACCAAGCGTATGGAGCGTTTAGTGATGTCAAAATGTGCGAGGTGATCTATGAAAATGGCAAGAGAGAAATAGTAAGTTGTCGTTCAATCGTATACGACCCTCGTCAGATTCCCTTACCCAAGAAAACTAGGCAGCGTTGAAGCGACTTCGGCCCGTGCGTCTCGGTACTCAAGCTGAGAACACGAATGACATAGATAGAGAGGCGAGTAGTTCCCTACTCCTTTTCTTCGGGTCTCTTTAACTTCTGTTCTGTTGCACAGAGATTCGAACGCGAAATACTGGTATGGGCGGGCATTTGGCATCCTAATGTCGCTCCTCTGCTCGGCTTCACGCTCTCTCCCGCTTTCTACCTGATATCCCCCTGGTACTCGAATGGCACCATCAGGCAATACATCTCGACAAATCCAAGTTGCGATAGACTTTACCTTGTCCGTTGACCTTATACTGATGTGCGAACAAGGCTGATAGTTTACGTATCCGCGTTCTAGATTCAAGATGTCGCTGCTGGGCTTGCATACCTACACACCTGTCAACCACCAATCGTCCATGGTGACATCAAATCGGTAAGATGCGATGTGCTTTATTTCAGGGTTATTCTTCTAACCTCGAGTATTAGAACAACGTCGTCGTGGATGCCGATGGACATGCCAAGATCATCGACTTTGGTCTCTCCCAAATCCTGGAAAATTCCACAACTGAAGCCAACACCGTGATCGAAGTTGGAAATTCAAGATGGATGGCCCCAGAGGTCTTGACCAGTCAGCAGATTACGTGTTCGAGCGATGTTTATAGCTTTGGATGCTTGGCGTTGGAGGTGAGTGAGATGCTTTGACCTCCCGGGCAATCCCTCGATCGCCGCTGAGACCGCATCCCGCTTAGACCGCCTCTGGACTACCGCCCTTTCGAGGCCTCCAGCAAGGACTTCAACTGGTCGCGCGGCCTGCCTCGTTGAAGCCCGTCACGGACCGAATAGCATATCCACGAATTCCGGAAGATAACCTGCTGTGGAGCCTTCTCTTTTCTTGTTGGGAAACCGACCCGGCTCAGAGACCATCTATGACCGACTTGCAAACACAACTTCGTGTCCTCATCTCCAAGAGACCTTTGCTAGGTCACTCGCCGGGTAGTAGTCCTTCATCAAGTGTGCCGGCTCCTGCTCAAGCGTTCGTTGAAGAGCCTTCGAGCTTACTTCTCTCGATCAAGGCTACGGGAGAGGCTAGTTCCGAGTGGTCCGCGTTCTTCCAAACGAGTGGACTTCCAGCTGGACGGTACAGGAGGTTGGGCTCTCAAACGCTGGGTTGTGGAGTCCTCAGCGATTCGTGGCTTTGCGAGATGGAGCGCAATGGAGAGGTCCAACAAGTATGTCTACGAGGCCTTCTCCCATGAGCCCAGACCTGTAAAGCCATGGCCTTTATAGGTAGCTGCCAAGGAGTTGCGGTTTGCGCGCGAATCGACAGAAATATTCAAGCGGGCTTTAGAGGTGAGAAGGTCGTGGCAGAGGTGCGGGAGCACAGACTAAGTGAGGGGTATTGTGTTTAGGGGCTAGAGCGAGATGCCAGGACCTGGATGGCCTTTAAGCATCCGAACATCGTGCCTGTCTTGGGATACACGTTCGAGCGGTCCTTTCTACTTTTGAGGCATTGGTGCCCAAATGGAAACATACAGGACTACTTGAAACGAAAGCCAGAGGCTAATCGACTGCGGCTGGTAGGTCTCGGTGTCGCATTTGGCGGATGGGTTGCCGTGCTAACCAACTGGGGGAAATTACCATCGCCTTAGATGTATGACGCGGCTTGCGGCCTTTCATACATCCACGCGCAAATGCCACCAATCGTGCATGGCAACATTCGTCCGGTTAGTACCATTGCACTTCCGCACAGCAAGAAAGTGCGTTGCTAACACTGAATGGTATCGCAGGAGAACGTTCTTATAGACGCCGATGGTCAAGCAAGGATCGTCGATTGCGGAATCAGTAAAGTGGCTGAGGAGATGCCGACGTTCCACACGTCGATGATCAAGATCGACTGTCGGTGGATCGCGCCGGAGCTTGCTCTTGGAGATTCGAGGTATCGAATGTCCTGCAGCTCTGACGTTTACAGTTTGGGTTGTCTTGCGCTAGCGGTTCGTTTATTACCCTCCTCATGGCTCCTTCAATGATCTCACACTTCTCATTACTTTCTAGGTGCTCGCAGAGAGACAGCCGTATGCTGATTATTGTACGAATAAGGGTGTAACAGATGCGATGGCTCGAGAGGAACAGCCGCTACCCCCAAATAAGGAGTTCCTTTGGCCGCAGGAACGTATTGGAGAGCTATGGAGTATCTGTTGGGAGCGTGAGCCCGTGGCTCGACCGAGTGCAGAAGAATTAAAGGCTAGTTTGAAGAGCATGTTGAGGTGAAATGGACTTGTCTGCATAGAGAGCTGGTGCTGGAGAAATTTGCTTCATCTGTTGTTCAGGCCTCTTACTCCATTGTAGTTGTAGCATACCATATAGCAAGATTTAATTTCTTCGTTTAGGGTGGTGTGTCTCAGTATATTGGGTGGGCGGCGGACCCAGGTACGGCGTCGGCTAAAAGTTGTTTATCGTCGAGACAGGAAGACCCTGAGTAGAATGTCCCACGGCTCTCCATCTCATTTCTTTCGGGGCTAATTTGTGGCAAGCCAACGACGCTCAAAAAGTAATCCCCCCCTTCTTCATCACCATCTCCCTTCCCGACTCTCCTCTAATCCCTCAAGTCTCTCTCATCCTCCTAATATCTACTTTTCCCTATCTTTTCTGTCGCTACTCTCTGCCCCTGCATCATGATCACACGAGCAGCAGCGCGATGCCCTCAGGCATCTTCGTCAAAAATTACCCTGGATCACCTTCGCACTGGTCTCAAGGCTTCGCAAAAAGGGCTTTCAAGTCCTCTCACCAGTAGCTATGCTACCTCTTCAAAACCCGCCCGTGCCTTCGCAGCAGCGGCGTTGGACGTTGCTTCTGCTTCGGTACCTCCTCCCTTCCCCATGCCCTCTGCTTCACGACAAGGCCGCTCACTGGACCCAGGATTAATGCGATCACTCGAAAACGCGCCACCCCTCACATACGTACCGATTCCTCTCCCGGACAACGTCTATTCTCCCGCCAATGAAACGCTCTTCACCAGTAGCAACATTCTCACCAAGCTGGCCATCATCGACACCTGCGCCAGCAACCCCCAGTATCTCGACCGCGCATCGAAAGTATTTGATGGCATGCGATACGACTTGCTCAACCCTTTGCCGGACACGATTTTGAGCGTGGATTTGCACAACAAAATGGTGGACGCGTATTTTGCACAAGCGGAACGCGATATCGGACATTCGACGCACTGGATGGATCGCGGGTGGGACCTTTACGATGAAATGGCCCAAGGCAAGGCCCACGCGAGGCCCGATTCTCATACGTTTGCTACAGCTTTGATGATGCTAATGAAGTGAGTATTTACTTTTTGTGTTATTCGGAGAGTTTTACTGATCTTGCTTTCTATGAAGATATTCTGCCGAATGCGAAAGAGCCGGAAAAGCACCCGAGCACGTCCTCAAGGACATCGCAGCTGTTACCAAACAAAAGGCTTCATTACGGGATATGCTGAGCTCAATCTTCGCTGCGGATGATCCAGCGGAATTCGCTCACTCCGAGCCGCTGTTCAACTTCGTCCGGGACGCTGCGAATCGGGCTGGCATGCAAGACATCGCCTCTGAGCTCCAGACTCTGAAACGCGATATGTCGGCTACGCCAATGGAGCCGGTTCAGCCGGTTCAAAAAGAAGTTATTCGATTGGAGGACGGTGTCCAGATTACTGAAGGCCAGATTCCGTACAACATCCAGCATATGCGCGACACTCTGCAGCAGGTGTTGAACAACCGCTCTCAGAGCGACTTGGAAAAGCGGCAATTGGACATGGAGAGGACCGTCTACGACTTTGCCAAACAACGCCGCGAGTTTGAGGCTCGGAATCTGAAGGACCTGAAAATCAATACGAACTTGACCAAGGAGCCCCTTCAACAGTGGATGTGGCAATGGTACAAGCTGCTCAAGGACCGTCTCGCTGAAGACATTAAAGATATCAAGGAGAGGGAAGCGGTAGAAGGTTAGTAACTGCTTCATGTTTGGTCAGTTTTGCTGGTTATTGACGGCAATCGATAACAGGGAAGAAAAAGAACGCCAAGCCCGACGCAGTTCCTCTGGCACCATTCCTGTCTTGCTTGACCCCTGACGTGCTCGCGAGTATTACCGTGATGGAGGTGATGTCCCTTCCCAGTAGCGGCGGTGTCGAGGGCGGTATGAAGACGACTCGCGCTCTGCTGGACGTTGGCAAAGCTGTCGAGGCTGAGTACCAGGCTCGCATACTTCGAAGGAATGGACTCTCCGACAAGGCCAACAATGGTCCAGCTCGTACAATGTCACACCAATCGCTTTCAAGCCTGCTTGACCGTCGTGCACAGAGGGAAGCAATCAAATCCGATGCTGACAAGAGGAAGAAGAGGCCCGAAGTTCTTCTTGAATGGTCAGCACCCATTCGCCTAAAAGTTGGGGCGTTCCTCGTCGACCATCTCGTCAAGATTGCCAAGGTCGAGGCCTCGAAGACGGAAAATGGGATCACCCAGTACGTTGCTACTGCCTAGAAGCGGACGAGTATTGTCTCATTATTTTCGATTATAGCACCCAAGAGCAAGAGGCATTCTATCATTGCTACGAGCACATGCGCGGCATGAAAATCGGTGTTATTCGTCTGAACAGGATCGTCGCCGAGCAGCTAGAGCACGACCCTGTTACGCCACTTGTCCATCCGCGACAGCTTCCCATGCTAGTTCCCCCTCGACCATGGCTTGACCCCCAGGACGGAGGCTATCTCACCGGGCGAGCCGCCGCTATGCGAATCCGGGAGTGCCAAGAGCAAAAGGCTCACCTTGATGAAGCTTCGAGGGAAGGACATTTGCAACACGTGTTTGATGGGTTGGATGTACTTGGCTCCACGCCTTGGGTTGTCAACAAAGAGGTCTTTGAGGTGGCACTGAAGGTTTGGAATTCAGGGGAGGAGTTCGCCGGTCTTCCTCCGGCGAGCAAAAACTTGAAAGCCCCCGAGCGGCCTGTGGATTATGACACCAACTTGAAGACTAGGACCGACTACCAGCATGCGATAAGGGAGCTTGAATCGCAGAAGCGGAACAATCACTCGGAGCGATGCGCTGTCAATTACAAGATGGATATTGCACATGCAGTACGTTATCTCTCGATTCGAATTGGGTTACACCTTGATCTGACTAGATATCACCCGCAGTTCCGCGACGAAGTTATGTTCTTCCCCCATAACCTTGACTTCCGTGGCCGAGCCTATCCCATTCCACCCCATTTGAGTCACATCGGTGATGACCTGAGTCGAGGCTTGCTCAAGTTTGCCGAAAGGCGGCGCCTCGGTGAACGTGGTCTCCGATGGCTGAAGATCCACCTTGCTAATGTCTTCGGAAACGACAAGATCAGTATGGACGCTAGGGAGCAGTTCGCCATGGATCATCTGGAGGATATTTACGACAGCGCAAAGAACCCCCTCGATGTGAGTGATATCTTATCGGGTTCGTAGTAGTAAGTGCTCATTTAAGTGTTTAATCCCAGGGCAAGAAATGGTGGTTGAAGGCCGACGATCCCTGGCAATGTCTCGCCACATGTATGGAACTTCGAACCGCTTTAGATTCGCCAAATCCCATCGAATACGAGTCCAACTTGCCGGTACATCAAGATGGTACCTGTAACGGTCTACAACACTACGCAGCATTGGGAGGCGATGCCGTTGGCGCTGCTCAAGTCAACTTGGATGTTGCTGACCGCCCATCTGACGTTTACTCGTTCGTGGCGCGTATGGTTGAGGAGGAGATCAAGAAGGACATTGCTCAAGGACATGCCGATCTGGCGCTTATCTCTGGACGAGTTTCGCGTAAAGTTGTGAAACAAACAGTACGTGTATCGGCAAGAACTGCACTCATTCGTTCCAGACTGACCCAAACTTGAAGGTGATGACTACTGTGTATGGTGTCACCATGGTTGGAGCCAGGGCTCAGATCGAGCGACAGCTTAGAGACCTCGGTGACATTCACCACGAAAAGTGCTGGTCGCTGGCCAACTATCTAGCTAGAAAGGTAAGCAGGGGACCTGTTTTTGATCGCTTCCCGTCTTAACATCGTTTTGCTCCATTCGCAGACCCTTACCTGTATTGGAGATCTATTCAAGGGAGCCAACGGCATCCAACAATGGCTCAGCATTGCCGCTCGTACCATCTCTCGATCTGTTCCGGAACCTCGAACCCACTATTGCGAGACTGGCTACTCCACGCCCGAACAGTTGGAAGCTGCAGCCAAGAAAGCTGCGGCCAAGAAAGCTGCATCAAAGTCTTCGGATTCGACTGGCGTTGCGAAACCTCTTACAAAAACGAGCGAGACGGAGCGAATCAGGCAGGAACAAATGGTGTCTGTGATCTGGTCAACTCCTTTGGGTCTACCTATCGTTCAGCCTTATCGAAAGACCACCCGAAAGCAGGTCAAGACCAACCTCCAGACCGTCTTCATTTCTGATCCCAATCAGCGCAGTGCCGGTGAGTGTTACGTTGTGAGCCTTCAATTACAACCCTCTCATTTACTGGAACTACAGTGAGCCCAAGAAAACAAGCATCCGCCTTCCCTCCAAACTTCATTCACAGTCTTGATGCTACACACATGCTGTTAACAGCCATTACCATGAATGTAAGCATTATAGCAGGGTTGCTTCGGGCTTTAATGCTCATCGTTCTCGACTTACAGAAAGCAGGCCTTGCATTCGCATCCGTTCACGACTCTTATTGGACGCATCCTTCTTGTGTCGATGAAATGTCGGGAATCATCCGCGAGACCTTCATCAAGTTACACACCGAGAACATTCTCGAGAAATTGCGCGGTGGCGTAAGTGTTGTTACCAGCCTGTTAAAGCCATTGTACTCACCAGAGGTTAAATTACAAAGTTCATCGAACGCTACGGCAACTTCAAGGTTCCCGTGGAGGACCTTCTTGATGAAGATATTGATCGCGTTCTCGGTCAGAGTGATGTCCCTGAGGAAATCAAGCAAGGCATTGTGGAGGCTACTGGCCAACGAGGATACAAACTCAGAGCGCAGCACGTTGAAGATGAATACGAGGGCGATCTCTTCGTGCCCAGGCCTCTACCTCTGCCGAAACAGGCAGCCTCGGCTGAGGGCTCCGGCGCCGCAGAAGGGGCCACCGTACCTCCTCTCAGATGGGTGGACCTCAAATACATCCTTCCCCCACTACCAGAGAGAGGCGACTTCGATGTTTCCCGCACCCGGCAATCACAATACTTCTTCAGTTAGATGGATTCAGTTGCTTTGGATATGATTATATTCCCGACTTTCGGTTAATATTAGAGACCCCCCACCGTGTATTTACATCGCCCTCTGTTTATTCCTCCTGGTCGCAATCATAATTTTATGCATGGTTTTCAGAGTTGCTCGATCCCCAGTTCCTCCGGCCCCATGTTGAACACTGGAACATGTCATTAGAGAGAGATCCGATTACTGCCAGCAACAGATAGTCTATATTCTACAGCGCTCTTCCTCCTATAAGTACGATGACTTTCTCGTATACTGTAAACACGATGCCGCCGGCCATCTATGGAAACTGGTTGAGAACGATCACCGGTGGGTTGAAGGTACAAGTTACGTACCACGAGACGAGCTAGTCGTGGTGTTGTTCCTTTCCAAAAGCCAAGGATCCCATTTTCTTGGAAAACTTTGTACGCGCAGTGGAAAGAGTTCTTGTAGAGCTGCTTGGCCTCGAGTGATTGCATCCGGGTCTTCACGACACTGCAATGTCGGCAAACACCTGAGAATAACCATTTCCGCCTAGATCCACAAAACTTACTCTAATGGCATCGTAGTGTAAACCGTTATCAGACCCGCAAGGCCACCAATAGCGAACGTTATTCCGCTGGACAGAGTTTGACCTGGTCTTGCATTCCCTTGGACGAACTGCTTGAGGGTTGAGTACGATGTAAACCGAACCGCAGAGTTAGCTCCTTGTCGCAGGACCTGTTTAAAGAATTCAGGTTTAAGCTCCAGTGTTTCGAAGCTTTCGTGAGCAGCGTACCACGGGGAACAAGCCACGATAGATTCCAGACAAGCCTGTACACCACGTGTCAGTGAAAGTAAAACCACCGAACAACAGCTTCTCCACCTTCTTCTCGTATTATAGTCGTAGTTCCGTGTATAAGTCCACGGAAGCGAGGATTCGGTCGCTTGGAATCATCGATTAGTTTGGTCCTTTGTAATCATGTGTCAATTGCTAACACGTGAATTCCTAAATGGGAACACCAAGCCTACTTGATCGTTTCGGAGGGTGTAACAGCGAGGACGGCTTCCGTCATACCTGCGGCAAGCCCGGCTATCCTGACACCAGGGTTAGAGTGGAAAAGTGATAAGAGTTAGGGTTGGACGTACCAACAAGACCCCTCGGTGCACTGACTTTTCCCTCAGAATCCGCCAAGAGACTCTTGTACTTGTCGTACGAGACAAAACGCACGCCAGCTTTCAGTGCATTACCAGTGACCAGGGCACCGCATCCAGAATATAGCCCCATAACGCCTTTAGTCTGCAAGGTTGTCCGTACGATCCCGATGGGCCCTAACTAAACTCACGGAGACTATGAACATTCCCAGGTTCAGATAATAAAAATAACTGTAAGTTACCTTGTTTCCGCTGAATTGGCTCGCTGTTTTCACATATTCTGTTGGATATGTCTATATTGGAGTGAGTATGGTCGCGTGAACAGGCCGAGTTGAATAGTGCCCACGCACGACGAAGCCTTCAATGGCGCCAGCGGTTGCACCTGCTATTAAAGCATGAACTGGCTTTTCTTTGGCCTTTTCGGACGGCATCGTTGCAGTGGCGACGTTAGAAGAGACAAGGAAGGGTGGAATAAGAAATTATGCCCGACCACTGTGGCGTTCCCTCACACGGTTCGAACTCGGCCGAACGACGGTTTCCCGCACCCAAGCCATGTCTACGCAATCCACTGCGGTGCTACTACTCAGATCCCCTACAGCAAGCGTCGACTCTAAGCCTGATAAATACATCTCAGCTTTCTCTAAGCGAAATATATATGCTGAAAACGTACCTGTTCTGGAACACTCCTTTGTCGAAGTCGCCAGGTTGAAGGAACTAATCGCGATCGGACCAAGAAATGCATTTTCTGGGGTAATTGTGACCAGCGGAAGAGCAGCTGAAGCATGGAGTAACGCGGTTGAATCTATCGATGCAGACGACGCTTTAGATTGTGAGTTCGTTCCCCATATTCGGCCCCTCGGCGCATTTCAATGACGCACCAAAACCTGATGGATGTAGCATCGGTGTGGAACAAGACGCCTTTCTATGTGGTCGGTCAGAAAACAGCTGATACCTTAATGGCAACTGCGCCTGTGCGGCCTGCGTTCTACCCCTCTCCCGACTGTGTTCTCGGAGCTGCAGAGACCGGAAGCGGCGAGAAGCTCGCAAGCTTCATTATCCAGCACCTTTCGAACGGCCCTGATCGAACTTCCGCCTCACTTCTATATTTAACTGGGGACAAGAATCGGGATGCGATCCAAACAACGCTGTCCGACGCCAACATTGCCGTTCATCCCCATCAGGTGTACAGGACATCTGCTCGGGTTAATCTCGCCGCAGAGATCAGTGATGCAGTTTCAACCCTGCCTACAAACAGTACGTACATTGTTCCAGATCCATTTTGTTTGGTCTGTAACGTTCTCTTTTGCTTCCAGCCACCGATATCTGGATCGCTTTCTTTGCACCATCATCCGCTGCCATGGCATTGCCTGCTTTGGCCGAAGTACTCAGCCTCCCAACTTTGTCTCACTCTGAGAAGCGACATGGTCCGCCCTCCGCTCGCTTTGCTGCTATTGGGAAGACAACATCAACATATCTCCAAGAAGAGCATGTGCAGAGATTTCGGGTAGATGCGGTAGCAAATTCCCCCACCGCTGAGGAGCTCGCCCATGCGATTAGTAATTTGGCCTCTTGAAAGGAAATTTGAAGCCTAGTGTGGTGGGGCTGTCGGGCGCGATGCACCCTTGTCGCGGATGACCCCCAAGATGGACTAAAACCCTCCCTGTGTTAGAGGTATCCGTTTGTCGGTATCTATGATGCATCAGTTCGCTATACAATCACGCGACGCGACTTTGGACCAAAAAGATCAAATTGTCCTGAGCCCGACTCAACGATGCCTCAACCGGGCTCACGCGTTGTCCCCTCCCGCCCCATAAGGCTTTGTCCCTTGCTGTTCGGATCTAAACCAGTATCACCACTCCAGACCGGACCAGCTTATTCCTCCTCGTCGAAAACAATAGCGAGAGAGTCGACATCCCCAGCAATCACCCACGTAGGACGGAAGGAGAGCAGGGTCAAATGCTCGGCCCGAGCGTCATAGACCTTTCTTCTCGCTCAGTTCAGCCACTGTTTACTCAGCCCGTTGCTTTTTTGTTTCGCACTTTGGCCTTCAACCCTGGGCCATGGAGTATATAACGATCTCTGGCACTTGGCCTTCTCATCAAAGCCATCCCATCGCTCCCCATCCCCTCCCAATTCTGCCCGCCTTCTCTATCCCTCGACGCTGACATCGTCCACAGTTGTACCTCCCTCTGCCAAGCCAACCCACCCGACTATCAAATCCGCCCCAGCACTGCAATGGCTGCCTCCAAGCGCAACAACCAACCTGAGGACAAAGCTCCTCGTCGCTCCTCTCGCACTCGCAATGAACCCGATAGATTTTTCATACCGGTCTCGCCTGCCAAACCCAAGAAGTCCTCCTCGACCAAGGTCAGCGCCCCGCCCTCCCGTAAGGTCAAAGCACCCATCTAACAAACTCGCTCGTTTCCAGGGACGTGGTCGCAAAGAAGCGGCCGTCAAGACTGCTGCCGCAACTCGGGCTAAAAAGGAAAAGCCGAAAAAGGCGGCCAAAGCTCGCAAAGCGGCCAAGAAAGCGGACGAGCCTAAGCCTGTAAGTATATCAGTCGATGTCATCCCCGCTCCACAATGCTCACTTTATTTGTTTTACCGTAACCTCACATCAGAAGGCCTCGAGGAAGCGTGCTAGACAGGTCGAGCCCGACCAAGAAGATGAACCTCGGTCAAAGCGCTCCCGAGTCGTCGCGAATATGCCCCGCCGCCAGATCGGCACAAGGGCACATCCAGTTTCCCCGCCTCCTTCCCCCTCACCCGAACCTAGTACAAAGGATGAGTCCGAGGAAGATAGGGCCAGCACTGCCCCAACCGAGATCGAGCCTGAAGTCGTTGGCACTGGAACGATGCCCGACCTTCATTCAAACCCCCATCTTGACCAAAATCTTTCCTTTCATGGCCTCCCCGCCGCACTTCCACACCAGGTACCAGTAGCCCCCGCGCCTCCCGCTGCACAGGGGGCCCCGCCTCTTGTGCCTCACACACCTCCCCCCGTGCCTAATCCGATTTTTGCTCATGCTGCGACGCCCCCGGCTCAGCCTCAATCGCCTCTTCCTCCTATTGATCACGGGGACCCGAGCCAAGTGCAAAACGCAATCCTCGGGCTCGTACCTCAGGAGGACGAGCCAGACGAACACGACGACGAGCCTCCCCAGGTCCTCTTCGCATCTCCTCTAGCGAGGGGCTACGCGTTCGTCTACCTTGGAAATCAGCAATAAGGCACTCTCTTATAGTCCTCATACACTCGACGTATCACTGAGTGACGGTTAGAGCTGCCTCGAGAGCAATGGCGTGTTTTCGTTTAGGTCCTTTCTGGTAGTTTGGTTCCTTCCCCCAGCAGGGGGAGGATCTTTCGTACTCTTATTTGGTGAGTCTCCGAGGCTTTTCAACCTTACTATTCACCGAACTGACGACAGCCCTTTGCTCCCTGGGGACCCGCTCCTGCATCATACGATGACCTACAGCTTCCCTATTTTATTAGTTATGCCTATATTCATCCTTAACATTTTGACATCTCTCTCTGGCTTCTGCCTTGAGTTCTAGTTCCAGTCCCAGTTGCGCGTCACGTTGGCCAAGGTCTTTCTAACTATCTGCTCAGTAGCTCCTAGTTTTTTGGCCAGCATATAAGACGGTATGCGACGTTGAACAGGTTAAAGGTCTCTGCAGGCCTGGTCACCTGTCAGCAGGTCCCGTGACCCCTCCGTGGCTAGTGATCATGCCAACAAGGAAAACGCCGGGCCTAAGTTAAATTCGGTTCCAGAAGGGCGAGGTACAGCACGAGGACGATTGGGGAATGCTACCATCCATGTGAGCTCGTTCCGCATTCACCTCGTCGGTGAGGGGATGAATGGGGAGGTCAAACGACAATGGAGGGACATGCGGAGAGAATACGTGCCTAAACAAATATGGAACTCGGACCATCGCTATAATCGTGTGCGCTGAAGGAAAGGGCTAATAGGTAAGTGGCACGTTAGCCGGATGTCTAAATCCCTCGTGCCGCTTCTTACTCTCCAAGAACGGGGGTTTCCGCATTAATGTGTTTACGTCTCGCTATTCGTCCTTTTATGTCACATCCTCGTTGCTCGCAAATTTCGTCCCTTGACGTCGTGAAAGTGTACGAAATTGTCGTTTAGCGCCGCAACTCCGTTTGCCACTCTCGGTGCAAGGGACCAACATCAGATGCACCCTCGATTCAGAGCCACCACTCTTCTGCATCGACCTTTGACCCATTCCTCGCGCCTAGCTCTACTCAGAGTGCACCTCCCCGCAAGTCTACAGGACTGCTCTCAAGTCTCCTCGGCTGGGCTTCTTCGAACCTCCCGTTTTCGGTAACCGCGAGCTCATGCCTACCTATTTCATCCCGCCGCTACCCCGGACAAGCTCACCACCCCCACTGACACTGAGCCGAGGCTCCCAATCGAGGTCCTCTTCGATTAGCTCAAACTATGAGTTCGTTTATGCATCTCCCACTCAGGTGCGGCGACGTCAACACGCGGACTTTACGAATGCATTCTAACGCGGACTGTCATAATAGATCTCCCCAAACGCGACCATCGTTGGAAACCCAAACCCATACGCTGTAGCTCCCTCACGCCCCTCACCTCGAAGGGCAGGGTTTTTTGAACCTCGTCCCTCTCCCATGTAAGAGACTTTCTGAACTTACCTCTTCACGGCCGGGCGAAGCTCACCGCAGGCTGCCTCGTGTTTCTCAAGCCGCACTCCACCTGAGGAGCAGTCGGACTCGTCTTCACCAGTATCAGGTACTTATTACCATTCATCGAGATATCCGAACGACACTCATGGACTTCAAAGATCCATACTACAGAGCCGTAGTGAGAGACCTTACGGGAAGCGTCCAGAAGCTTCGTCCTGCCGCTGTCGCCAGAGGTCGGTCCCGCAGCATGCCCTGCTACGTAACAAGAGTGTACTGACTTCAGTCGGACACAGGAGGGTTCTCTGACATCTATCTGGGAGCCTTAACCCCGTCTGGCGAATTGGTGCGATGGACCGTTTGAGGTCTTTTCTCAGATTTTTTTGCTAAACCCCTAAGCAGGTCGCCATCAAAGTCCTCCGTATCGCCGGAGTGGATGAAGAACGATTACAAAGAAAATTGCAACGTGTAAGCTGACATTTTCACTCGGAAATGAAAATGAGTCAGTCCCGTGCTAACCCACCCTCTACGGACAAAAGCGCATCGAAAGGGAGCTCACCACCTGGCAGAGGCTCAACCACCCCAACATTTTACCATTATATGGCACCTGCGACGAAGAAATGTGGCTGTCGGAAGCACCTGTCCTGGTTTCTCCATGGATGTCCAACAAATCCGTCGACCAGTACATCGCGAATAATCCAGCGACCAGGCGCTTACCGCTGGTTCGGGGCGTCGCAGCCGGGCTTGAGTACATGCACTCGATGCGGATAGTGCACGGGGACTTGAAAGGGGTGATTTCTATTCTCTTGATGGTTGCGTTTTACCTGTCTGATTCACGAACCACAATCCAGCCTAACGTCTTGATTGACGGAGCCGGACAACGTAAGCACCAAGCCTTCATTCGTCGTTAAGAGATTGATGACTTATTTCCTGTCTATAACTTCTAGCTAAAATTTCAGACTTTGGTCTGAGTCGAGCAAGGCGAGAAACGACCGGTTCACACCCCGCTCCGGATCAAACGTCGTCTTGGGCTGGCTCGATTCGGTGGTGCGTTCAACGCTGATTCCCCTCACTGGCCAGACATATTGACGCAGCCCCTGATTGCTCTCTCGTCCAGGATGGCTCCGGAACTCCACGAACAAGACATCCCAATGGTCACGTTGTACAGCGACGTATACGCGTTCGCCAGCACCGCCCTTCAAATATTCTCCGGTGCACCGCCCTACTTGCACATACGGCAAGAGTTTCAAGTCGTCTTCGCAATCATCAACAACGTTCTTCCCCCAAGACCGCTTTCGACTGAGCTCACCGACGAGATGTGGACAATGCTACTGTCTTGCTGGGCTTACACGCCGAGCGCTCGGAGTCGTATGGTCGACGTGGTGCGGGCGCTATAATGCTTCGAAAATCCGACTTATTGTTTGCACACTTGCGTCGGACTTGTTTCGTTTTTACAGCACTCTCATTTTTTTTTTTTGCCGAATTTGGCTTTCTATTATGTATCTTCACAGAGTCTCAAGCTTGCATCGGGTTAATAATCGTCTTGATCGACGTAATGTTGAAACCTTTGTACCAGTACACAGGACATTGGACCGTATGGGCTTCGGCTACTATATCTACCGCTGTTGTTCGATATTATTACTCGGCGTTGGGGCACAGCTTAGTCGGAAGTCACGATGCACTACAAGTTGAAATACACAAATTTTTATCACAGTAATGAGAGTTTCGGTTTAATTTCACAAGAGTCCGCATGCGAACAGAGTCTCTCGTACTATTGAGCGCTGGCGGCGCAAGATGGAATTAGCAGAGTAGTGGTCGTGCCAAACGGCCCAAACTTGATGTTGGAGAAGTAAACTCCAGCGCCAGGGTGATAGAGTCGCCCGTACGATGGGTCTCCTGAGTTTGCGTCACAGGGCCCGCGAGCGACTCCTGGAGCAGCATGACCCCATTCGGCAGGCCAAGTGCCGTCTCGCTGAGATGTGTGTCCTGACAGTGTTAGTA
>KN823071.1:87998-111797 GCA_000827465.1 Tulasnella calospora MUT 4182
TATCCCTGCCATCCTTCAGGGCACCTTCACGGGTCGGTGGCTGTTTAGTCAAGCCGGTGTGAAAGATCTGAGGTCTAAGAATAGGATTGATTCCATAATGAACGGGTAGAATGGGGATGTCTGAGGATGTGAACACTCTCGCGGAAGAACCAGGTGTTTGGCTGGCGGTCGACGTCCCGCTTGTGGCCTGTCAAAGGGCAGGGCGTAGACAGCGACTGGTCACAGAACCCTCGGCCCCGGATCGAGAGCCTTTCTGAGATATTAAGAAGGATGAGTCAAAAAGGGGTTGGAGATGATGGAATGTCGGGAAAGGAGAGAACAGGAAACACGATGAACGCGCAGTGTAGCTCGCTCACTGGCAGATGTTGAAATCAACCTTATTGTAGATTTTATAGGTAACACAAACCCTTTCCCTGAATATTGATATTAGAGAGGACCAAATTCTGCAAGTAACTACTGGCAGAGTGAAACGTAACCTATGTAGCAACGAGGGGATTTATATCAGAATTTTGTCTGTAATACCTTATTTCACTCCCGTATTTACTCACATTTACAGGTATAAGGTGCCTGGCAAACAGTAGGTCCACTATCAAAGAGTCGTTCAAGGGTAAGATCGCTGTGTCCTAGCATGACATCCCACAGAAAGTCGAGAAACTCACGTCCAAGTAGGACCCCCGCAAGTTCCCCACTGGGTTTGCAGTGCACCGCTAGTGGTAGTAGTTGTCGTAGCAGTAACAGTTTTGGTGGTAGTAGTCGTGGTGGTGGTAGTAGTCCCCAAGGTGGACGGGGAGGTGGTCGATCCAATGACTCCAATTCTGACGTTCGAGAACGTAACGGATGCATTTGGTACGCTGGCTCGAGTTTCATTAATGTTCCCTGATGCTGCATCACACGATCCGCGCTTAACTCCGGGATTGGTCGGAATTTGATCCTGGGGCCAGACCCCATCCAACCACTGCAGGCTACGGTCTTTATCGTCGGAAATACCGAACACCAAAACACCCCCTCTCTTCAAAGAGTTTCCAACTGAAGTTAGACCTCCATTTGGTGTGAAGTAATCCGGCTCTCCAAACGCGTTCCTTTCAGCCAAGCAAAAGTTGTCCTTGATCGACGCTGCGTTGGCTGGTAGACCACCTACGGTCGGGTTGTTATTTGAAATAACGACGCCGTTTTGGACGTAAAACCGCTTGATTTCGACCAATTGCCCGTTATCTGTTCCATCCGAGGTTATAAACTGCGTGACGACGGTGAACTTTTTGGAGGTGTCGACAGTCTTGCTGAGCCCATAGAACGAGGTGGCACCGAGTCGGTACGAGTTCCAATCGCACCCATCCGCGTCGCAGAGACCTGGCACAAAGTCAGGGCTACTGCAATCGCTGCCAGCGTGGCACCGAGTTTGGCTGGTGATGCTGCCGCATGGGTGAGCCGAAAACGCCGACGCGTACTCGTTGCCTTCGAAAAGGTCCACCTCACCACAACAGCTTCCGTACCATGGAACGTACGCCGGGTCAGTTGGACCGACGTAGCCGAGGGTGTTTGCCTGTAGTCAATCGCAAGCTGTTAGTCTCGGGCCGTGATATGGCTAACGCAGTGATGAAGCACCTCGCCATTAATCCACAGGTTCCTGTTGCACTTGGAGTCGCAATACCCAGTACCATACTTGGCACCCGCCAAATTAGGTGGGTACTTCGCCTTGCCTCCATCCGCGTCCATCTCGACAAAGTAAAGCGATCCTTTGACACCGCATGGCAGGTTGGAGACGTCGATATCGAACGAGAGCTCCTTGTTCAACAGCTTCCAGATCTCGTATTTGGTATTGTCCGTCGCCGAGAGCATGAACACGCGAGAATTAACGTTGATTTCTTCGCTCGGCGTGACGTATTTTAGGGTGATTGCGTTCCCGCTGGTCGTAATGCCGTACGTCGCGCTGTAGTCAGCTCCATCCAGAGCACAATTCTGAGCGCACGGAGGGGGGTTGGCGAATGGGCAGTAGGTCGGGTTCCAACCTCCAGGTCCATAGCAGTTATCGTATCCCGGCTGGTAGTAGTGAAGCCAACGCCACTCGGCGTCGAGGACTACCTTGCCTGCTTGGGAAGTGCATGCGCCGCCGGCAACACATTTGTACCATTGTAAGGAGGGAGGGGTTTCCGCGAGAAGAGTACCGACTTTCTGAGCAGTTGCAGTTGTTATGATGGAGACGATGGTAGCGGAAAGGAAGAAGCGCATGGTGGAATCTCTGAGACGGGTGTTCTGGCGATGTTAGGTCCCAAAGATCCCGGCTCCTTATATACCCCATCGCCGTCGGCATTAATGAAGCCTCGTTCAATATTCTTGACAGCCGCGGTACCTCGAAAGATAGACCATATTAGGAAGTAGCACTCAATTGGCATCTCTTGATCGAACCAGCCCCTGATGCTTGGCCGAGACAAGCGGAATCCAGGAGAGATCAAACTACCGAAGGACGCCCCCGCCATTCGCTCGCCAAAGGACCGTGCGACAAGGTACGCATACAAAGCACCAGATAAGGTACAAGGAACAAGCCTGGCAATAGGAGATACAGGAGGCAAGGACAGGCTGGGCCGGCGATCCGAGGGCGTCGTTCCACCAGGGTCGGAAGTAATATCTTTAGAAGTTGTCCCAGAAGCGTCCAAAGCTAGCACACATGTCAGATTACTCTTCCCCTAGTCCTAAATACTCGTACGTCGATCACTCCTACCTGATGATGTGCTGGCTCAGAACCGTTACACCACTGGTGCCTCGATGAAAATCTTGCACGTCAACCCTGAAAGTCCAATCCTCTTGGCAGGGGTAACTCCAGAGAAGAGATGCAATTCATGTGGTACGATTGAGCGCAGAGATCAGAAGTTAAGCCGACAGAAGAGCGATTAGACTACGTGAAGCATGCTTTTATTCAAGTCGTGCGAGGAGCGGCGCCCCACGCACATCCGTCGGCGACGCTTCCGGCGGTCAGCCTGCCCGTTTGATCAGATAGGCGCCTGCCAAACGAGCATTTTGAACCTAGTCTACCCGCACGTCGTTTATTAGTTGACGTCCCGATGCGCCGAAGTTTCTCAGACGGCGGCCTTAGGTGCCTGAAGTAATATACAGAGCTTTCCTCTGAAGCATCACCCGTGTAGTTTGTATGATATTGTCTCTAGAACGTGGTCGCCTAGGGTAATATTCAAACTTTGGGACTTCCCCGACTTGGAACGTTACTTTTGTGCCTTTGAAAATAGAGTCAGAAGTGGCGGGATTGGGACGTCGAACTTGGTCGAAGAAATGCAGCCGATTGACACGATATGCGTTTGGGTAGATAGATAGAGGTAAGCCTGTTGAGAGAGGTAGGAGGTGCTTCGACCGCCCAAATGAGAGTGCCTTAGTTGAGGACTTTCTCTCACTGACAGGAGCTGGGAAAGCTGCGTCTCAACCGATCCCTGCTATCTTCTCGCAGAAGAGTCGGCCTTCGAGTCGCTGCTCGAACCAAGCTCGTAAATTAGAGAAGACAAGTTAGATTGCTCACCAACCTCATCTGTATTCAGTATTTTCGAGTCCCCTTGATTCTACTCTTTCGCGGTTGCGTTGAGATCTCCAGGGGGCCAATGGGCGGGACATGATTCGATGCACGTCTTCGGCGTCCGAGGTCTTCAAGCGAAATGGCACTCGATGACTCAATGCATGACAAGCAACGTAGGTGGCCCTTTTGTGATGGGCTATTTGCACACGTCTTGACAGCCGCATAATCGTTCGTCTCTAAGTGTAGCTGAGGCCAACATAAGCCTCAGCCGGCGAGTGATATTTTGGCAGTAAAGATATTACGCGTGAAGTCTCGGAGAGATATAGCAAGGCTTTGTCTCTAGCGAAGGATGAGCGCTCGGACATCTCACCCTACTTATGCCGTCAGAACGGCGATGTTTGTAAGTCCGAGGTGGCTTTCGGCACCTGAAGGCGCCCGTGGAACAATTAATTAACAATGACACTTTGGCGCTGTTTGCTACCAGCCACCCATGCAACTTCACAAATCGGGGGCCGCTCCGCCAAACCACTTGTGAGAGACCTAGGGTTCCAAGAATAGGAATTGATTCCGAAGTGAGCGGGACAAATCGGCATGTTTGAGGATGTAAGCAGTCACGGTGAAACTGGGGGGTGAGATGGCTGTCATAGACGTCGACGTCGTCCACGACGTCCGTCAAAGTGCTGCGCGTTTCGGTGCGGATGTTTACTGGCTGCAAAGCCACTCGGCCCAGGTCGAGGGTCCCCGTCTTGGCGGGCTGCCGAGCGAAGTCCGCCTTCGCCTTCTCCGCCAGGAGGTAATAACGTCGATCAGCCAATTGGATTCAGCTACGACGTTTGATCACCCAAGTGAAAGACATCCCGAAGAGCTGAGAAGATATAAGATGTCATGGATCCTCGAAAAGCGTGCCCGAAGGGGTCCGTTGCCAGGGGTTATGTAATCCTGCCGGTCGATGCCGCCCACACACGGAATTCAAAACCCGGGGCTGGGTTGGACCCTCATACCAGTGAAAGTCCTTTATAATGGTCGGCCTGATCTGCTGGTTTTCTCTTCGTCTCCTTTCCCTCCCGCCGATCCTCCCGTTCGACAAAGAGTTCAGAAAAGCGACACTCTACATTCACTCATTAACCTCACATTCTTTACTACCAACCAACTACTAACCACTCTCTCTTAACCCACTCCACTCTTTACCCTTTCCTTTTTTCACTATGAAGTTCACATTCGCCGCAATCTTCGCCGCTGCCGCCGCCTGCCTCGTCTCGGCTGCTCCCTCTCACCCAATTGGGCAACGCGCAACTCCCTTGGCCAAAGTCTACTCCAGCTGCACCAAGAACAACACTGTTGCCTTGACTTTCGATGATGGTCCTTATGTCTACATGTACGACATCAGCAAAGCTCTCGTTGCTGCTGGCGCAAAGGGCACTTTCTTCGTAAGTCTTCCGCTGGCACCCACCCTCAGTCCTTTCGCCCAACTGATTTTCGTACCCATCTGAATCTAGGTCAATGGAAACAACTACGAGTGCATCTACAATGACAATGGCAAGCGTGTCAAGTACTTGTACGACAAGGGACACCAGCTTGGTGAGTGTTGAGTTCGTTCGTCCACTAAGCCCTGCTCTAACGCGCTCTACCTCCCCGCGTACAGCCTCGCACACTTGGGCGCACGTTAGTACCCCTCCGTAGCATGCCGCATGTTTCACCTGACCACTTACAAAATTTATTCTTTTGGTTCCTTCCGAGAACAGAAGGATCTCACCACGGTATGTCCGAAGTTCTTCCGAGTTTCATGTTTACTGTTTTGTACTGACTAAGACCTCTAGCTCACCTGGGACCAAATCCACGATGAGATGTGGCGCGTTGAAGGTATCGCTTGAACAAAGTCCACCCCGAAGCTGGCACTAGCTAACGAAACGTTGTGTCCCCCGACGTGTAGAGGCTCTCTTGAAGATTACTGGCGCTGTAAGCACTTCCATAACTCCTCCCTGTTGTCCGCAGCAACTAAACTTTCTTGTTCCTTAAACAGTACCCTGCTTTCATGCGTCCTCCTTATGGCAACTACAACGATCTCGTCCGTCAAGCCTCCTACGTCCGTGGCCAGTCCCGTAAGCGACCCTTCTTCCATTTCATAGTCTTTATTCTAACTAACTAGCACCTGTTCAAATGACCTTCTAATCGTCGCGTAGTTGCCATCTGGGACTTGGATAGCGAAGATTCCCTCGGAGCCACCGTCGCACAGAGCAAGAAGATCTACACCGACGCCATCGCCAAGAAGCCTAAGAACATCTTGGTACGTCCCCCTTCCAGCATCTCTAAAATTCTCTAAGCGGCTGATCGAACCATGCTTCCTCCCCCCAACCAGGCCTTGAACCACGAGACCATCGAGACCACCGCTCACCAGATCGTTCCCTGGGTCATCGCTCAACTCCAGAACAAGGGCTACAAGTTGGTTACCCTCGCTGGTAAGTTATACGCCTCGACCTATTTTCCATTCTCAACGACTAACCACGTATTATCTGGCAAATGAAAACAGAGTGTCTCGGTGTTGATGCTTACCAATCAGTCGCCAGCCCCGCGACTCCTGATGTACGTCCCTCTCTTCCATACCAAATAATCCACCAAACTGACGAACACTTCCACGTTATGCAGAGCACATGGCACTGCTAAGCACCCTTCCTACCTTTTTACGGACTCATAATTCTTCTCCTTCTCCTCGTTACGCCATTTCACATTCTTGTTTTGGACACTTTTTTCCCCGCTTCGCTTTTGTACCCCACACCCCACCTTATTACCCTTCTCACGTTCGGTCTTTCGGTGCCATTTGTTTTCTTAGGGACGTACCAGATGTCGTGTACTTTCTTAGGACTTTGTGCTTCTTCTTCGCTTATTCAAGCCACTCGTTGTTGCCTCCCACTCTCTGTGTGCCAAGATGCTCCTCTAGGTCAACTCGACTAGAGGGCCTACAAAATCTCGCGGTTGAAAGCAAAGCAAAGGGAATAAATACAAATGCAAGGCCTCCAATGCGGAACGTACAGATTGGGAATGCATGAGAAATGAGATCTCCAAGAGGAAAAAAGGTGATGGACACAGACAGGGTGATGAGATGCAGAGCTATGGTGGTGAAGGAAAGGAGAACAGAGATGTGCCAGTGGAGAGGATACTGAGACGTGGTTGCAAAGGGAAAGGAGAATGGGGTGAATATATACAACCAAATGAAGACGGGAAGAAGAAATCAAAAGAAAACAAGACGGGGGGAGAGGGGCAGAGAGAGCTCAGAACGAGAACATAGCCTCGTTCGCGACTCCATCCACACCAACTCGCATCCATTCACGGTATCCAACCGATGGGCGCTTCCAGCTCCTCTTTCTCGTCGCCAAAGAGACTTGAGTCAAGCCCGAGCCTCCGGGTACTCTCCAAGCCTTCAGCAGCTCGCGCTCAGCCACGCGCGAAATGAGCCCATCAGGAGAAGCCCAGTGGTACTGGAAGTCGGAGTTTTCGTCTTCTTCTTCTGGGTCGGGAGCGGATACTTCAGAGGTGTCGAGTCTCGAAATGATGAGGATGCGGAGGGTTGAGAGGTAAGGTAGGCTGGAGACGAACTTGAGGAGGCAGTGAGCCAGTTTGGGAAGCTACAACGCACGAAGGCAAAAAAAGTCAGCGGTGTGTCAAAGACGAAAGAGCGCCCAAGGTAAAACGTACAAGATTCCTCGATACGTAAGCGTACTCGATGACGAGGTCCTGCAGTCGGGGGAACAACGTCGCAATGGTCGTCAAGACCTTTTCGTCCAGCTCATCCACTCGAAGAGCTAGCGTCGTCACATCTGCTCTGCTTCCAGTAGCGATTTTTTCCAGGAGGGTGAAGTAACCATCATCTGCTTCACTCGCCGCGCCTCCCCTAAGCTGATCAACGATCTTGATTCCGCCGACCGCCCGACCCCTGACCATCGCAAGCACCACATCCCTCGGTCCAGCAACCTCTGCCAAGTTCCGGACCGCCACAGGCAAAATTCGTTCCGGAACGAATCCCTGTATCTCCCGAAGTAACGACAAGGTGCGAATGGGGTTATTCGGGAAGCTGAGAAAGTCGGTTAAAAGTGCTCCCGAGAGCTCTTGTGCTTGAGGTGGCGTGGCTCGGAGGGACTCGAGTGTATCCGGGAACCCCCGAGTGATGTACAGGTTCATGAGCTGGTCGAAGATGGCGTGGTCGATTTGAAGCGATTGAAGTCCCGATGCTTGAGCGAGCGCTTCCACGGAATTGACGATGTTGTTGTACCCGTGGATGCTCTGCGCCGTCTGGTACAGCTCCAAGTCCCGAATAGGCAGTCGTTGCGGGTTCATCGCGCACGTTTCGCGGTGGCACGAGACGATGCAGTGTTCCAGTACGAGTCGGCGGAGAGATGGGATCTGGTACAGGGCGCGGTGAAGCCTCGGTGGGATCTGAACGTTCCACAAGTGAATCGTCTCCAGATTGGGGCACCTCAGTAAAGCCGACACGACGTGATCAAATGCGTGATTCATCGCCTCGTTGGCGGGGTAATCGGGAGACTCCGGTGCTGATTCCTTCATGTACCAGTTCTTCAAGGTGAACTTTTTGACGCAAGCAGCGACATCATCATGGCGCTTGATACTCCTTGCACATGCTGCGGACACATGTGCGAGGGCTGCTAGGCGGTGTGGAGCTGGTGGGTGGACGAAGCTGTAGACTTGAGGCCGGGAGAGAGTGACGTGCTCCCACAGGAGAGGTGTGACGATGTGGTTGAGCGTCCGACAGGTCCGAGCCAGTCGAGCGAGTGCGTCGGTGGTGAGCCCCCCGATTTCGCCAATGAGAATCCATATCTCAGGAGGGAAGGCGCCCGACGGCGGCATAGAGAGGTCGGTTCGTGGAATGGATGTGTAGGAAGGCCTGTATCGAGCGTCATCAGTAAGTACTGTTGACCCAGATCCGTGGGTATGAAAAAGTCGCTTCAAGGCCCATACATGGAAGCAAACTTACATTTGATAGAGGAGAGTTTGAAAGTGCGTTTGACGGTCGATAAGGTCCTACTTCCAGGTTATATAGGGCCTGGAGGCCCAATTCTCTGTCGTTGGCTCGTGGTGGTGTCGCTTGAGGGTTGGGGGGGAGGGTGGGTGATGGTGGTTGTGAAGGAAGCAAATATCGAGCGAAAAGAGAGAGAGATCTTTGTGAATAGCTCGAGGTGATTTGGAGCTCAGCTGCCTTCTCGCGATCGGGATTCGCGCCGAGGGTGCCGCCCTTGAAACAGACTTTTGTTGCGGACCGCGCATCGTCACTGCATTAGCGGGTGGTTTGTTCTTCTCGCCGACGACTGAAGTGGGCGAAGACCGCCCAGCGAGCGAACGAGGGTGCTAGTCGTGTCAACAGTTGCAGAGCCCCCCAATGCTACCCCATGGCACAAGACCACTTGGTAGCCTGGAGAAGACGTTCTTTTACTCGCAGTGGGGGGATGTGGATCTTGGTGGCCGATTCCCGGTCACCGCGGCGACGCCTCCCTTCAGCCGCGATGGCATGGCAGTTAAACGCGGCAGGCGTCCCATCTCGGTCACCAAGGCCTTTGAACGAGAAAAAGTGCAGCGTTCTAGTATGCATCGCGTGGACAGCTTCAGCCTTCGCCAAAGGACTTGTAGATGGTCGACATTTGGGGCAGATCGACTTGGGCAGTCGGGGAGCGAACGTTGAGGATCGAACAGCACGACAAATGGCTTTTTTCAAGACTCTGCAACAAATGCAAAGCCTCGTTAAGGACTAGTCATGATGCAAAAGTATGAAAAGTCAAAGATAACGACTTTGCCGACCTCGAATATCGCGCTGAGAATGACGTGTTCGTGCGCTGCGATGGCTCCTCAGGCGCGGTGCGTTCATTGTGTCAATGCGAGAAGCGACCGCGGTGCGGTTATTGTGATTGACTGTTGTTGGTTGTCGAAGCTGGAAGGCACTAGAAGGGGGTAAGAGTTAGAGTCGTCAAGGCCTTGGGAGGTCAAGGGGGGATGAAGGATCGACCGGAAACGTGTGGAGACATGAGGGGGGTCGGGTTGTTGCAGTTGGGACTGCGACCCGCATTCAGGTCCGCGAAGGTCCCCGTTCGGCGCCTGAAATTTATCGGAATCACGTGCTGGTTTCCCCAGATTTCATCAAGACTCGCGTAGATACTCATTTGCGAGGCTTCGAGGGCAAATTCACTCGAGGCTGGCGAAAGAAGTTCTAGAAAAGGAAATTCATTCGATCGATGATATAATAATGTGAGTTACTAGAAGGTCATCGAAGCGATCGAGGAGTATACACAGGATACGAGAGAAGCGTGAAACATAGAGGAAGTTGATGGTTACAATTACATGGTGGTCCTTATTTTGGTTATTGCGGTCGTTGTAAAGAAGAAGAAGAGGGAGGAAATGAGATTTTGTGGCTTTTCTATGATCCGAGTAGGGGACGGTGGCCATGAGTAAGAAGGTGGCAGTGGACACGAATCAAGTGGTGAAAGAGAGAAGGAAAGGAACTAAACCAGTACTCTGAGCATGTTAGTGTCTCGGCACGAGAGTCCTGCCGTTTACGCGAAGACGTCCTCGAACTCCTGTTCCACAGCCTCGGCAACTTCCTTCGCGGTCGCTCTCAAGTCACCAAGTCCCTCAATCTCCAGCTCGCCAGCAGCATCCTCGCTCTCAGCTCCATCATCCTCGCTCACAGTGGACGATGTGCGAGAGACGGAGGGAGCGAGGACGGCAGCAGCAGCAGTCGAAATCCCAAGCAACGCGGCTTCCGAGAAGGGAGATGGAGAGCGAGTGTTGGAGGTTTGGGTGCTAACCTCACCGCCGTGAGCACCTTCTTCAACGGCTTGGTGGTGGTGGTGGATGCCGGTAGCAGCGGAAGCGTCGATGGCGGCAGCGAAGGTGGGACCCATGGCGGCGTACGAGAGGACATCCAACCCATTGCTGACCCCGTTCAGGAAGTCATCATCCATGCTCGGACGCCTGGACAAATCCAACGCTCCGAACGTCTCGGCGGTAGCACTGGCAGGAGCGCTCGGGATGTGACGGTGGTGGTGAAGCGCAGCAGCCTGGAGATGATGATCGAAGTGGAAAGAAGCACCGGGAGGAGCCGACACAGGAGGAACGGTGAAAAACGCATCGGTCGCGCTCGAGGGAACGCTCCCAACGCCAGTCATATGGTGGTGATGATGAGGGTCGAAGCCGGCGACGGAGACGGCTGAGAGGAGAGCAGGGGTGCTGCGGTAGTCGTTGAAGTTGCTTCCGCTCAAGTCGATGGAAGTGGGGGCACCGAGGCGGCGGACGCCTGCACCGACGACGGTCGAGCCGAGGGGACGAGAAGGAAGAGGAGAGGGGGACTCGGGGTCGGGGAGGCCGATGGTCCCGAGAGCGGGAGAAGGAGCGGCTTCGAGCTTGATCTGAGGCAACCCTTCCTGTTGATCTTGACCTTGAGCGGCGGCGGTAGACTGAGCGTAAAGAGAAGCGGCGTTGTGATCAGCAGCGACGTGGAACGGGTTGAACGAAGACGAATGGAAAGCACTAGCGGACGAAGAGAGATGGAAGGGAGGAGCCGACGTGCTCGGAACCATGCCGGCGCTGGCAGGAAGGTGGTACCCATGAGGAGCTAAACCGTGCATGGCCCAAGCAGCAGCAGTCGCAGACGCATGAGGATGACCGAAATCTCCACCGGCGCTCCGAGCAAGACCGCGGTTCATCTCCACCGCACCAGGCACACCGAGGTGGTGGTGAAACGCACCAGCACCGGCAGCAGAAGTCGACGACCCACCCGAAGACCAGCCTTGAGCCTGGTGGTTCTGATCGACGTTGGCACCGCCATACCCGGAGTCGGATAAGATGGACGTGAGAGAGCTGGTGGTGGTCGATCCGGAGGCGTCGCGGAACATGGGCTTGGCTTCCTCGAGCGCGCCAGGGGTGAAGAGGGGAGGTGCAGCATGGGACATATTGGATCCGGCCAATTGCATGAGAGAAGGTTGCTGCTGGAGGGGCGCATCGTACGAGAGGAGAGGAGGGACGGGATGAGCGAAGAGTCGAGGATCGGGTTTGCTTGCGCTGGCGCTAGCGGTAGCAGCAGCAGCCGCGTTGTCACCCGAACGACTGCTTCCTGCTGAGCCTCGAGGACTGGGACCGCCGCAATTCCGAAGTGGTGAAGTGATGAAGTCGATATACTGCTCTTCCGCTCCTTGATGGCTCCCGCTGATGTCCTTGAGCATGGCGACGAACTTCTTGGGGTTGTTGCTCCTCTTCAACACGCACGTCGGACACGCCTTGACGAATTGCGCGACGAGCTCCTTGGGTATCCAGCTGTAATAACCCTTGATCTGCGCGCACGTCTTGTCTCTCCCTCCGTGATAGCACTCTCCGTGGCAGTGAACGAGGATCTGGTAGATTTGTTCCTTCGCGGCGACGGGTTTGTCTTCATGCGTGACGGTGTACTCGCCTTGGAAGCAAGCGAGGATGAACATCTTGCGAACCCAAAAGCGGAACTGAGGGGTGCCGTAGGTGGTGTTTGTAGGGTCCATGAGGACGGCGTGGATGCAGTCGTACATCTCTTGCGTAATCAAGGCCTTCTCCTGCTTCCTCTGGCTCAAGCCTTTCAAGTAGTTCTCCAGGATCTCTTCGAATTCATCGACGCTTGGGAAACCTTGGTAGCTGCCGTTCTCGTCGGGCTCGAGGGCGTAGGTGCCTTCAGGGTTGTCGGAGCTTGGGTTGGCGGGGATGGTGCCGAGAGATGGGATGCCGGGAGCGTAGTCGAGCTGACGGGGAGATTGATCGGCGGCACGGTAAGCGGGTTGAACGTAGTTGTCGCGAGGACCGTAAGGTTGGCTGGTCTCCTTGGCATAGTGGCGCCTCTGCGTAGACTCGGCCCGGGGCATGGTGGCGAAGTGAGAATTGGCGGATGATAAGAATGAGGGCGAAGAGGAAGGAGAAAGCAAGAGAATATGTCTGCTAAGTAGATTTAGTGTTAGTGTGCAACGAACGAAGATGGTATCGAGGCAAGACGAAGGGACGTACGAGATAAGAGGTTGTTCGGTGCAGACCAAGGAAGGAATAAGCCCACACGCGCTCGACCAGGGATGATGTGGATTGGTAGTTGGTGTATCTGCGGGCCGAGCGTCAAGGCGCGACCAGGCGAGAGAGAGGAGAGCGCAAAACGGGGGGAGGAACGAGGAGGGGGTTGCTGGACGACTGGGCGAGAAGAGAGTGGAATATAAACGACCCCTCTGACCTCCGAGGGAGCAGATCGCCAAAGAGGAGTTGGTAAATACAAATAAAGAACGGAGTAAACGGACCGAATTGAAAAGAAGAGTTTTCCTCAAAAGAAAGGAAAAGAAGAAAACAAATAGTTCCAGCTGGAACCAATACAAACACTCCTCTTGTAAATAGGGCCCTACGCCAAGGAGGGAAGGAATGTAAACAAACCACCTTTCTAAAAACAAGTCGACTCTCACAGTCTATCATAAAAAAGATGCCCAATCACGTGGGCATGTATGCCTTTCGCGGGTGAAGTTGATCGAGCGACTTGGGCGGCGGACAATGGGCGGGGTGCAGCCTCCCAGATTCGGAGATCTAGAATAGGGAAATGCCGAATGGACCGCCGTTACCCGACCTGTTAATTAGGTGACGTCAGAGGAGTTGGGCATGATAAATGCGAAACCCCTGCCCAGTCATGGAATACCATTCGACCCAGTGGAAGAGGTCTGAGACACTAGCCATACTTCCAGAGACTCAGCGTTGTCGTGGTACGGGCAGACGTTGGGGGCATATCTGACTCCGAGAGAGTTGGGCGTCGGCGGAGCAACGGCCGTCGCCGATGAGACGGAGGTATAAAAGCGGTGTCCATTGGATGGATATTCAAAGTGACGCCTAGTCCCCTATATATGCCACAAGTGTCAGAAAAATAAAACTAATTGCATGGATACCCTACCTGTCAGAGCAATATGCTGGGAAGTCGCTGGGACTTCGGCATCGATCGATCATTACAACAAGAGTTCCGTTGTTCGCCGAGCCCCTTTTATGTTCGTGATGCGAATCAAGTCAACTCCTCGATAAAATATGGGTAGAAGTAATGGAAATATCAGTTTGGTCCTCCCGTCCAATGGGAATATTCAGCCGTGACGCAGATGAAGCATGACGTGATCTGGTGCCACATACGCATGGAAAGAACTTCGAGCGAAACAACAACACGAGGGAAGGGATATCCGCGACTCTCGGTTAACCCAATCAAGACGGGGAAAGAATACCTTTGCAGCAAAAATAGCCTGGCAAGTGGCAAAATTTAAAGGAGGGTGTCGTAGTTCCCACTGTTCTTCAGGACCCTGAATCGCGGTGGCCTCGAGCAGTGCTCTTAAATTTGGGTAATACCGTAAGTACTATTCTTAAATAAGTTTTTTTTTCGGGTCCGCTTGCTCCTTATAAGGGTAAATCGGGGTGCTCCTTACCCCGAACGCGCTCGGTTACGCCCAGGGCCTAAGGCTAGTAGTCGAACTCCGGCGTCGTCGATCGTTTTCCTTGCTCGGAAGACTCGAAATTCTGGAACAGGACCATATTACACAGATAATAGTACCACATAGCCCAACAGATCCTAATCAAGATATCGGCGAGAGTACGCTATAATAGTCTAATAGTCGACAAACAAGCTGTCCCAAAACTGTCTTCATCGATAGGGCCCGCTGCGCCGGGCTGCTCTAAAACATAGTGAATTGCAGAAGCTGGACTTGCAGGTATGAGGGGCAGATACAAAAAAAACTTACATACCGTGCGCTTCATGATGGTCCGGGGATCTGCATGTGGCAGGAAAAAACGGAAGCCAAGGCACCGTGACTCCCCTGCAATCTGGAAGCACGGGAGAACGGCTCGCAGAAGAAATCCAACTCGGAACTTCCGACGCGTAGATAATACTACATATTGCATTAAGATCTGGTCTTCACAAAGGTACCGAAAAAGAACTCGCGCTAGCGACAAAAAGTGGAAAAACGAAAGGAAACACAAAAAAGAAAAAGTTTTATGACGGGAACATGGCGGAAGATAGCAACATTTCGTTACTAAGAAAGGCTCGTAGATGGGATAGATGAGGGAATAGATGCTTAAGGCGAGGCCTCGCACGAATTGTGCTCTGGTAACACAGCCGCCAGCCGACGGGAGACGTCTTCCTCGTCGTCAGTCAGGCCAAGCTGCGCATACAAATCTCTTGCTTCCGTGTAGTGTGACGCAGCCTCAACGGTGCGGCCTTGGCTCCGGCACAGGTCACCAATGCCCCTTAGCGTGTTCGCTCGACCCAGGCCAACGCCGATGCGAGCGTATATTTCTTGCGATCGGGTGTACGACTCTTCCGCCTGGATGTATTTGGATTGGGCGAGGTGGACGTCTCCTAGCGCACACAATGTGTTCGCCTGACCCACGTTTTGATCGATGCGAGTGTAGATTTCTTGCGCTTGCGATAACGAGTCTTCGGCCAGGTTGTATTTGGATTGAGTGTAGTACATGTCTCCCAGCACGTATAATGTGTTCGCTCGGCCCGCGTTGTCACCGGTGCGGACGTAGATGTCTTGCGCATGGGTGAAAAGCTCTTCCGCTTGTGTGAATTTATCTTGCATACGATAGACATATCCCAGCCGATGCAGCGCCCGCGCTCGGATTGGGGCATCACCCCGGCGAGCTAAGATTTCTCGAGCTTGGGTGAGCGATTCCTCTGACTCTGCGTATTTGCATTGAATACAGTAGACCTCTCCAATCCTAAGTAATGCAGTTGCGGTGGCGTTTCGGTTACCAGCGGACCTTGCGAGGGACAGCGCTTGCTGGAACAGCAAGAGAGCTTTTCCGTAGTCACCCTGACGGTAATGCGTAGCACCCCTTTGCAGCAAAAGATCGATCGAAGGCAATTTGGAACCTGAAGGCCCCCCACCTGATGGGGGTATTGACGGCTGAGATGAAATGTCAGTTAGCACCGTTGAAATTGAAGCTACCACGAGCTCACCATCCATTGCAGCTCATTACAGCATCGATCAACGTTCGGTCGAGCTTTAGGATCGAACGCCCAACAATCCGTCATCAAACTACAAAGCGCAACAATCTGCCCCAGCTGCCCCTCTTCACGTGGCGAAGGAACCCCTCCCTGGATCACCATCAATGTGATCACGCCAGCCGAGTTCAGCTCGGGAAACGGAACCTTATCCGTCATCACCTAAGAGATGATCCGTCGACAAGATTCAGCGATCCCAAGAACAGAATGGAATACTCGTGCGCTCACTTACCTCCCAACAGACCCAACCAGCGGCCCAAATATCGCTCGACAAACCCGGACGTTTCCCGTTCATGACTTCTGGAGCCGCCCAGCGGAGTGACCAAGCCGGTCCTGTCAGGGTTAACTGATTACCGGCAGCACCGACGTGTATTGGAGGGCACGCTTGCTCCGTACTCGGAATTCCCTGCGCCTGTGGACTGCTCTCGTCGCCTGCCATTTCGTCTTCCGGCGGACGAATCTCACGAGCTGACCCAAAGTCGGTAATGACTGCATGACAGGAAGAGTTGACAAGAATGTTCAACTGGGGCATTGTAAGGTGAGATGCGATATCCCTTGAAGTGCATCTAGATCCACCAACTCACCGACTTCAGATCACCGTGACAAATCGGTGGCTGGCGAGTATGAAGGTACTTGATGCCCTGAAAGGTATCCTTGATCTGAAGGAACAACGCCTATTAGCTTTCCGCCAACCGCTTTCGAGGCTCTCCGTCGCTTACAAGTGAAATGCGTTCGGGGATTTCCCAATCTCCCGTCGCAAGAAATTCTCCAACATTTCCATTCGGTTCCCAGGACAAAACTATCCAAGCCGTTCCGTTTTCGAGGTCCTCGACAAACCCAATCAATCGGACGATGTTCTTGTGCTTGAATCTTGCCATCACCTCCACTTCGTGGACAAATTCCTATGCACATTTTGTAAGTATGGCCGTCTTCAGGAGTAAATATCATCGTTACTTACGTTTTCGAACTTCTTTCTTTTCATGTCTCGGTGATATTGAAGCTTCTTCACTGCCACTACCTGTTCGTCGTCTCCATCACCTCGTCGATACGTCGCCTGAGCCACATCGGCCTTGCCACCTTTATAGGAGCCGGCTGAGGTAAATTTGATGGCGGTAGGATGAATGCGGAAGCTCAACAGGCCATCTAGTCTTTGTCGCTGCGGACCTCTCGTTAATGCTCTGGGCATCCGGACAATGTACAGGGAGTAGGACTTACCGTTGAAGGGTCGATCGGTGCGTTTCGCCCGCCGAGTCGAGTTATAGCACCTCGCTCGGCGTTTCGGTCCTGGAAATCCTCAGCGTTTTCATCAACTGTCGGTGTTCGAGGTCTGAAGATCGGAATCCGACGTCGGAGGTCGTTAAAAGGCTGGAGGGCCTTCGACACAAATTGTTGCATGTTGCAAAGGCTCGAAGTGACAGTTTAGGTGTGACGGGGTTTGATTAGCTCGCAAAATGTCCTTTTACCAGATGAGACGAGCTCGTGGCAAGACCAGAAAACGAACGGTATTCGGGGAGGGTGAGTGGAGGAACCGTCTCTTGAAGACCCGATCACTGGTCACCTGGATGATGACTGGCAGAATCGAATGTTCGATGTTCGAACGGTGCCTGGCGGCGCTTACGTAAAGCCCCTTGCACCCCCCTTGCACCATCGCGATTTTCAACTCCCGGTCGCTCCTTTCTTCGTAGGGTAGCTTGACCGAGGGCGACTGTATATAATAGGTCTCCTCTGCTGTCCAAATATTACTTTAGGCTTGTCAGGATTGCATCCTGCCCCGCCCCAATTGGCATACGTTGTTTCTTGCTCTTCCACGTACTAATGGCAAGAGTCCCTTTCATCTCTCTTGGTGCAAATTGACCGTTTCCGATCAAGACTCGACAATTCGATGATCCCCACTCGCGCTCTTTGACCCATAGCACCCTCAATGCGCGTTACCACAGTCATCATTGAAGCTAATGCAAAGCTCACCATCTAATCAAGCCTATTACAACATAGAGCAATTTTCGGTCTTGTCTTGGGATCGAATGCCCAAGAGCCCGTCATCAAACTACAAAGGGCCACGATCCGCCCCAGCTGCACCTCTTCACGCGGTGAAGGCACCTTTTGCCGGACTACCGCCAATATGACCCCTCCTGACTTATTAAGCTCAGGAAATGGAAGTTTATCGGTCATCAACTAATGAATCACCCGGGATCAGTGAGCACACGAAAAACTTGAATTTGTACCTGCACACCTCCCAACAGACCAGCCGGCTGCCCAAATATCGCTCAGGAGACCCGAGCACTAGCACGATCCACAAGTCCTGACAAACAGAGTTGTAAAAACACTTTCTGGCAGGATCATGGCGACAGAAAAGCAGAAGTTTTAACTAACAAAGGCTTGCAGACGAGAGGAGGGGCGAAGCAAATCTTTGAGGTGAGCTCGATCAATTGTGATTCGTTAACACGGCCATCAGCCGACTGGGGAGATCTTCCAAGTCCCTGGCCTCGCCGGTCTGAACATATAAATCTATCGCTTCCGTATAGTGTGCAGATGGGGTGTTGATTAACATCCTTGATCCCCAAGGCGCGAAGAGGACACCAAACGATTTGGGATCGCATGAATTGGGTTGGCTGCTACCAAATTAGAGTACAGGAAATACGTCTAATGATTGGGACAAACGGGGGCGGAAGAGTTACAACAGAAACCAAAGGATGCGATCAGGCGAGCGGGATGTAACTAGATGATGACGGATGGATACATTGAGAGGCAATTCAGACGTGTACATCGTGTTTTGGTAGTTGATCTTCACATGGGTAGCAAAGGCCGGTGCTAACTACAAGAAGCAAAAGGGTAAGACTTCAAAACATGCGAGATTGTGAACATGATAGCAAAAGATAACAACTCAGGATCGAAAAGTGCTCGTCGATGCTACTGTATCCCAATGCCGACAGATGCTTGAGGCTACGTGCAAGGTGGATGATGATCTGACGCCACAACCGCAAGCCAATGGGAAACATCTTGAACTTCCCTAGTTATGCCAATTTGAACAAATAAATCCCTTGCTTCGGTATAGTGTGTGGCAGCCTCAGCATTACGGCCTAGACTCCGGCATAGGTGACCAATACCATGTAGATTGTTCGCTCTACAGTGGTCATTGCCGAGGCGAGCGTAAATTCCTTGGGCTTGGGTGTATGATTCTTCTGCATGGGTGTATCGGGATTGATTGTGGTAGAGTTGTCCCAGCCCATATAGTGTGTTCGCCCGACCTAGGTCATTACCGATGCGAGCATAGAATTCTTGCGCTCGGATGTACGACTCCTCTGCTTGAGTAAATCTTAATTGAAGATGGTAGACCAGTCCGAGCATATCCAGTGCGGTCGCTCGACCCAGGTCATTGCCGATGCGGGTGTAGATTTGTTGCGCTTGGATGTACAATTCTTCTGCCAGGGTGTATTTGGATTGAACGCGATATATGTCTCCCATGCCAAACAGCGCGTTCGCTAGGCCCAGGTCACTCCCTGTGCGGGCGCAGATTTCTTGCGCTCGGGTGTAAGACTCTTCTGCCTTACTGAATATGGATTTATCACGGTAGACGCCTCCCAATCCTATCAACGTGTCCGCTCGGCCCACCTCGTTACCCACGCGAGCGTAGATTTCTTGTGCTTGGGTGTACGACTCTTCTGCTTGGGCATATTTTGATTGAGAGCGGTAGGTCGCTCCCACCCAAACTAACGCATCTGCAGTGGCTGTTCGGTTGCCCGCAGACCTTGCGAGAGACAGCGCGCGCTGGAAGAGCACACCAGATTTCTCGTAGTTACCGTGATTGGAATGCATCCGACCCTTTTGCAGCAAAACATTGGTGGACGCCACTTTGGGCCCTGAAAGGTTCCCACCTGACGGGGGCGTCGACGGCTGAGACAGGGATCCGGCATTAATACAGTTGGAGCTGAAACTAACGCAAACCTCACCATCCATTGAAGCTCATTACAACATTGAGAAATGCTTGGTCTAGCCTTGGGATCGAATGCCCAACAATCTGTCATCAGACTGTTCAGGGCACCGGGAGGCCCCAGCTGCTCATCATCACGCGGCGAAGAGTCTTCTCCCTGGGTCCGAGTCACCGTTAACGAAATCATGCCTGCTGAGTCAAGCTCGGCAAACGGAACGCTATCCGTCATCACCTAGAGAATGATGCGTTGAGGCGATTCAGCGATGACAACGAACAGAATAGATTGTTTGTACGTCTCCCTACCTCCCAGCAGACCCAGCCAGCTGCCCAGATATCGCTTGACAAACTTAGGCGTTTCCCGTCCATCACTTCAGGAGCTTCCCAATTGAGTGCCCAAGCAGGTCCTGTCAGGGTTAATTGGTTTCCAGCAGTACCGATATGGATTGGAGGGCAGGCTTGCTCCGCCGGCGGATTTCCTTGCAGCTTTTCACCGCTCTCGTTACCTATGGCTTCGTCTTCTGGCTCAGAAATCGCACGAGCCGAGCCAAAACCGGTAATGACCGCGCGATTGGAGGAGTTCACGAGAATGTTGAACTACAATGTTCCCAGTAAGATGTGGCGTTCCAAGTGGATCTCGATTCATCAACCCACCGACTTCAGATTACCGTGACAAAGTGGGGGCTGTCGAGTATGAAGGTACCTGATGCCTTCAAACGTATCCTTAATCTGAATTAAGAGCATCTATTAGCTTTCTACGAGCGTCAGGTCTGGCGCACGGTCCCTTACGAGTGAAACCCGCTCCGGAATCTCCCAGTCTCCCTTGGCCAGAAATTCACTAACGTTTCCATTCGGCTCCCAGGGTAAAATCATCCAAGCCGTCCCGTTTTCCAGCTCTTCGACGAACCCGATGAATTGGACGATGTTCTTATGGGACAACCCCTTCATTGTCTCCACTTCGTAGATAAATTCCTATGTATCTTGTATAAGCACGAGCGCAAAGAATGATATGAAATGCCATTCTCACATCACGGGCCTTTTTGGTGTGGATGCTTCGAAGCTTTTTCACTGCCACCAGCTGTCCTCTAATCGAATACCAAGACCTAAACTTCGCCTGGGCTACATCCGCCTTGCCACCCTTTTTAAGAGAGTCACCCGGGGTAAATTTTATTGCATTGAATCGAATCCTGAAGCTTGACATGCAATCGAGCCTTTGCCGCTGGAGACTTCACGTTAACCTTCCCAACACCTACTGCGCGCGAGGAGTAGGACTCACCCCGGACGGCCTGTCATCTAATGTATGCTTACTGGATGCAGCTATAGTACCTTGGGGGCCACCCTGGTTGCCGCCCTGGTCAGGATCTTTGTCATTCGTCGGGGTGCAAGGGTTCGACATTAAGGTAGGGCTAGGATAAGCGGAGGATCTGGAGGTGGTGGGCGGGTGAGGAAGCGGTCTACAGAGTAATTTGATCACGGTATCGATATGGGAAATGAGTCTAGGTCATTTTTGGTGACTGATACTGTAGAGTCATTGTGGCGCCGCTTGACTCTAGAGGGGTTTGTGGCAGTGTTGGCGCTTACAGACACCATGCATACGACAGAGGTTCTAACCCCGCCCTCGCAGAACTGCTGCTGTTTTTCTGAAGTAGCTCCAACCGACGTCTATAATAGGCTCTGTTCTAAAACTTCCGGCCCGTTATCAAGGTCCTGTCTTCAACTTCCCAAAACTGTGCAGGTTGCAAATTTAAAACTTGAAGGCGGACGCGCGTCGCAATCGTGGAGACCCACGTGGAGTCCTCCGGATATCCTCCCAATGAAGGCCAAAAAGTACGTCGAGACATGTCGGAGTTTTATGGTCTGCGGGTCGCAGCCGGGGGAATGGAAGTGGAAGCTGATTCATAACCCAGTATAGCGGGGGCAAACCTTGCAGTAAAATCAGGAAATGAACCACAACCAGAGAAATTCAGACGGGTAATATTAGGAGAGGATCTGATCTTGACCAAGGTATACAAAGAGGACTAACACAATCGACAAAAGGCGAAGAAACAAACTGGGAGAGACGATGTATAGCAGTAATATGGCGGTTGAGAGCCGCTTGGCGTTACTAAGAAGGGGTCGTAGATGGAATATTCGTATCCACGGATTGATGAGGTGAAGTCGTGGATGAATTAGGATCTGGTAACATGATTGGCAGCCAACGGGAAACATCTTCAACCTCGTTATGTATGCCAAGCCTTGCAAATAACTCTCTTGCACCAGTATAGTGTGCAGCAGCCTCAACGTTGCGGCCTTGGTTTCGGCACAGGTGACCGATGCTACGTAGTGTGTTCGCTCGGCCCAGATCACCACCGATACGACCGTAGATCTCTTGCGCTTGGGTGTATGATTCTTCCGCCTGGGTGTACTTGGATTGAGCAAGGTAGACGTCTCCCAGCCCACGCAACGTGTTCGCTCGACCGAGATCGTCACCGACGCGGGCGGAGATTTCTTGCGCTCTCGTATACGACTCTGCTGCCTGGCCGTATTTGGATTGAAAACGGTAAACGTCTCCTAGTCCCTTCAACGTGTAGGCTCGACCCAGGTCATCGCCGATGCGAGCGTAAATTTCCTCTGCTTGGGTGAACGTCTCTTCTGCCTGGATGTATTTGGATTGAACGCGGTAGACTTGTCCTAGCCCGCGCAACGTGTTTGCCAGAGCTAGGTCATTACCTAGGCGGGCGGAGATTTCGTGCGCTCGGGTGAATGACTTCTCTGCCTCTGTGTACTTGGATTGAAGACGGTAGGCCAGTCCTAGTCCGAGCAACGTATTCAGTTGACCCGAGTCGTGACCGATGCTCGCGTAGATTTCTTGCGCTCGGGCGTGCGACTCTTCTGCCTGACCATATTTGGATTGAGCATGGTAGACGTCCCCCAGCCGATCTAATGCATCTGCCGTGGCCTTTTGGTTACTAGCAGAGCTTGCTGGAACAGCGAAGCAGCTTCCTCGTAGCTATCCTGCTCATAATGCATCTGACCCTGTTGCAGCAAAAGATCGACGGACGGCTCTTTGGACCCTGAAGGATTCCCACCCGACGGGGACGTTGATGGCTGAGATGGGACGCTTTAGAATGAGTTGGCGTTAAAAGTAATGCGGAGCTCACCATCCATTTCAGCCTATTACAGCACTGAGTGATGCTAGGTCTAGATTTTGGATCGAACGCCCAACAATCCGTCATCAGACTGCAGAGGGCAACAATCTGCCCCAGCTGACTCTCTTCACGTGGCTTAGGGACTCTTTGCTGGACTACCGTCATTATGATCCCGCCAGGGGAGCTGAGCTCAGGAAATGGAAGTTTATCGGTCATCAACTGAGGATGAATCCGTTAAGGGGATCAGTGATCAAACGAAAACCTGGAATGTTCATGTGCCTGCCCACCTCCCAGCAGACCCAGCCAGCCGCCCATATATCGCTTGGCAGACCTGGGGAGTTTCCGCTCATCATTTCAGGGGCTGCCCAGTGGAGTGACCAAGCGGGACCCGTCAATATTAACTGATTGCCAGCAGTACCGACGTGTATTGCAGGAGAATCTTGCTCCACGGTGGGGCCGGCTCCTTGCGGGCGTGGACCGTCGTTGTCGTCTATGGTTTCGTCTTGTGAGTCGCTAATCGCACGCGCCGATCCAAAGTCAATAATAATTGCGCGACAGGAAGAGCTGACAAGTATGTTGAGCTATGACATTGGTGTGGTGAGAAGCGATATCCATATCCCACCGGATTTCATGGATCCATCCACTCACCGACTTGAGATCCCCGTGGCAAATCGGTGGCTGTTGAGTATGAAGGTACTTGACGCCCTCGAATGTATCTTGGATCTGAAATAATATTGAAGTAATAGAACATTTGTAGTTAATTGTTTATTAGTAACTTATTGTGTCTCGTGACATAACGCGTCAGATGTGACCTCACAAGTCACACTCCACTACCTAAGCGAAAGCTCCTCCCTCTCCACTACTCCTATGGAGCCCAGCTCCACATACTAAGCGAAGGAGCCACCTAGCTCCAAAGCACAGTCACTGCGCATGACGCACAGCTCCACAATATGTCATAGGTATCGCTTAGCTCTGTGAGAACTAGTTACATCATAGTACCAGACCTGTAGTATATAAGGACTCGAATACATATGCCAGGATGCTCCTCAGATCCAACAAGGACATCCCCTCTGCTCTCTCTCACTCTTACACTCTCAAGTGTGTGCTCACTCAACCACCTCTATCAGTTGTAAGAAGATAGTTAAGCCTTCTGTCTATACTGCGTGACAAGTAAGTAAATAGCACACCCTATCGACTTTCAACA
>KN823072.1:0-12294 GCA_000827465.1 Tulasnella calospora MUT 4182
TGGCGGGTACGTGTGTGACGTTGCAGTCATTGTCGTGTGGTTCGACTCTGATTCTGCTTCAGATCTGTCCGCATTCCCGCCGGATTCACCGGTATATACTCACTCCGTCCCTGCTACGGCCGCTTGCCTTACGAAGGTGCGGCCAATGTGCTGGAAGGCCAAGAAGCTATCACATCCGCTATCGGCCCAATGGCATCCAACATCTCTGCACTTAAGACCTTTACCAAGGCTGTGCTTGACGCAAAACCTTGGAACAAAGATCCGTTAGTACTCCGGAAACCGTGGAATGACAAGGAATATGCACTCACAGAGCACGGTGGCGAGGGTGCCCAATTATGTTTCGCGGTGATGCTAGACAATGGGCTGGTCCGACCTCAACCCCCTGTTCGGCGAGCGATGTCGATGCTAGTTAGCGCGTTAACGGACGCAGGGCACAAAGGTTCGTTAGTGGAGCACTAATTTAAACTGAAAGGCTCAGTCTGTTGGGTTCAGTAATCGACTGGGAGAACAAGCTGCACTTGGAACTGCATGCCACTAGTGTGAGACCCCTCTTGTGGACACGTAAGGTGTATCCGCTAATCTCTGCTACCTGTTCTACAGGAGCATATAATGTCCGCTGATGGTGGGGAGGGCTATCGAACAGTCTGCAGCCTAACTGGCGAACCATTGCTCCAAACAATGATGCCTCATGCTGAGCAGCCAGACCCGAATCACCCATGGCACGCTCATCCAACCTTCCTGGACGAGCCATTTACAATGACCCTTCGAAATGCTGGAAAGGGTGCAATCAGCGCCTACGAGCTCTGGGAGCTACACAAAAAGAAGGCCGAAATACGGAAGCAGTATTTGGACCATTGGGAAAGAACGAAGACCCGGACTGGGACGGGACGCCCCGTCGACGCAATCCTCTGCCCCGTGGCACCTTACCCTGCACCCCCTCACGGACATAACAGGTGAGGCGACTCTATATAACTATATGGAATACTCATCGTATTTTCAGCAACGATTTCTATACGGTCATCTGGAACTTCCTTGACTACGCTTGTACCGCATTCCCAGTCACGAAAGTAGATTCATCACTTGACCTCCCAGATCCACCACCAGACTCGTTCTACAATCAGGAAGACGAAGCTGTGTTTAAGCTCTGTGGGTCGAATACAATTCCCCGCACATTTTCATGATTTGCTCACGGGTCCTCGTAGACGATCCAGAGGTTTTCTTCAACGCTCCAGTAGGCTTACAACTCGTCGGACGGACGCAGGAGGAAGAAGCCGTCATTGCAATGACAGAAATTGCCGTCTCGGCACTTGAAACCTGGAAAGGAGTACATAGCAAATCCTAGAATGGAGAAAAGAAAGAAGTGGGGAGCGAGCATCCAAAAAAGACAGTACAACCAAGTATGGTAGAAATGAAAGAAAAACTAAAATTGTCCCGCTTTAACACAAGTGCTAAATGAATGAAAAATTTGCAACATGAACGAAAATGGAGCCCGCTCTTGTTCTTTTCTCCAGTCTACCGCAGAGCCGGCGGTGGTGGCCGAGGACGGTCGAAATCCATGGGAATGTCTTCGGGAGGGAAAGGACCACTGATCTGAATACCTTGCTTTCGTACACGTAAAGGTTGAGTAGCAGTCGCCGTCGCCCTGTTCGACGACGACGGCCCGCCTGCAGCTACTGGGGTGCCACGGGTTGCGGAAGCAGCGGGGGGGCGGGGGTTGGTTGGGAGCGCATTCGCTAAACGGGATGACGGAGAAGTCCTTCCGGGAATGGAGGTCGCAGATGGAGAACTGGCTAAAGACGCCTGATCAACCAGCCGTGGTCGTACCAAAGAATTACCTCGACGGACAGTGGCAACAATGGCGGCCTCTCCATCAGTTGAATATGCCGAACGACGCTCTTCCTCCTCCGGTATAATGGAAGACATCCCAAGAGAACGATCCGAATCTTGTCGTACATGGGCTGCAGCTTTGAGTCGGAGGCATAGGGAAGCCAGAGAGTCAGAAACCCACTAATTTCAAATAGTACTTAGTCAGACAGCTCACCCCCGATGAAGGACGTCACGTTGATCCTCGTCCCATCTTGCGCATTCTGTCCCACTGGATTGCTTGACTGTCCAGCAAAGATGTTTGATAGATCACTACCTCTAGTAGTTGAAGGGAACGACTCCTGCCTTGACCTTCCGGGCTCCGCCATCGCGGCGGGCATTTTCGGTGGGACCAGCGTGAACGGAATATCATCCACAAACAACGAGTCATTCGTCATCCTCCGTTTTGCGGGGGTTGGTGGAAGTCCTCCTTTCGGAGGAGAACCAATCTGAGCGTCTCGGGTGGTTAAGAACCCGGAACGGTGACCGGTGACAGTTGGTGAGCCTTCCTCAATGGAAGTATCATCCTCATCGTAGTACGCTGACTCAAACCCGGCGGCGGGAGGCGATGGGAACTGGCTTAACGAGAAATCACTGGTCAAGATGGATTCCTGACCTGGAGTCGTTGCCAACGATTTCGACCCGTCCGACATCTCCTCTGGTCTTGAAGACTGTCGGTTTGATTGAGCAGGCGGGAGAACGACGCGGGGTAAGACCGGTTGAGGGGCGAGGGCGGTTGGAGGAGGTTTTTGCGGTGGTGGGATGCTAGTACTTTTCCGACGACTGAACCGCTTGGTTGCTACCGACTTGGACGGGCCAGGCACTGGGACCGGGGCCGGGGAGAAGAGTTGTCTTGGTTGCGACCCAACCAGTCCGGTTAGCTGAACAAACGCCTGTTGTTGTTTCGCATCCTCCTTCCTCAAACTCCGGACGATACCCTCCAGGCCATATACGGGCGAGTCGATCCTATCACCTACAGCACGGGTCGGGGTGGACCATTGAGAGGCAGCACTACGACTGCTCGCGATGGTGTTCCGGCGTTCGCGTTCTGCGATTGAGCTCTCCCTCGATGGAGAAACCAGACCAACATCATTCTGGCTGACGTTGACTTGCGCGAAATCCGGGAGAGCCCAATTTGCCAATTTGGCTCCTGTAACAGGCATTGCGCCAGGGTCTCTGGATGGCGGAGGGGGCATTGTGTACGGTAAACTGGTACTATATGGGGACAGGGCTTCTTTCTGAGGTGCAGCCCGCGTCATCGGACTGAAATCCTCTTCCGTAGTCATGGTCCTTTCATGGTCTTTCTCCGAGTCTTTGCCCTTCTCCAACTGTCCAGCATCCCATAACCTAAGTCGATCGTCTCCATCAATATCCTTGTTAGGACCAGGAACTTTTGATTGGATCCACTGCGAAACTCTTTGCGAAACTCTTGACGCAGTCGTGTTTCGTCTTTGTAGAGGCGGGGGAACAATGGAAGCTTGCGGGAGAGCTGGAGGTGAGGGAGTGGTCGCGTTGGGAGGAGAGACCCGGAAGGTTCGGAAGGAATACCGTATGTCGATTCCGGGGAAAGACGGTCGACGCTGATTGGTGACGGAAGCACCAGGGGCGGATACGCTTTCGGATGACTGATTGGAAAGGTCGTTCTGATGAGGCGTTTCGAGGAAGGTTGTGATGAGGAGGGAGAGCATGACGGTGTACAACACAATAGCTTGTCCTAGACGGCCCAAACAGGTTTCAGAAAAGCGGACTGGAAAAAAAAATCGTCAGCCACATCTTGTCTGACCTGAAAGCCGATTTCGATCGAACAGGCATTACTTACTGACGATGAGATTTCCGATTGCAATCCCCATCTGCGTCAGCATCGCAAATATCATGGGTCCACTTGAGCGCCATATCCTCCACCACGGAATCTCATCTTTGGCGGTGATGGAGTCGACCAGCACCTTCCCGGAGAATAGAAGAACAAGGCAGATCTCCGAGATGGCATCGGCTCTGTATTCTGGAAGGAGCTTGTTGAGGGAGAAAAGGTACCCAAACCGCCATATCATTTGAAGAGCCATGACTGAGAAACAAGCCATGAGACTGCCGTACATAAGGATGGCGCGCACAGGTGCCGGCCCTGGCCAAGTCGGGTCGGCAGTCCGTCCTGCACGACCACTCGGGGTCTGCACGGGTCTATCGGTTTCCGTTGAAGGTCCAGGAAGCGATAGATCGGCGGAAGGGCTCTTGAAAGGCGGTGTGGCGTCGCAATAGATCCAGAAGGAGAAGAAGAGAAGGCCAGTAAAGGAAGCCAAGCCCATTTCCCGGGTGACGAGGGCTGCGAAGGTGCTCACTGCTGATCCATGGAGCAAAGCAACGAGGTCCACGATGACCGAGATGAATGCTATCACCGCTGATCCGATAATGTAGACGAGTGGTCTGTGTCACGTTCGTTGAATTAGATCGGCTAAGTTTACGGTTTAGGAAGGAACTCACTTGCGCAGCTTGCTCAGGGTGATGCAGAAGAATAACACTGTTATCGCCAGGAAACCTGTGCAGAAGAAAGGGACGTCTGAAAGCAGTCGGTCGACCTAAGAGAGGAAAAAGGTGGTCAGCGCAAGTTTGCAGGGAGAAGAAGGCGGGCATCGGACCTCTTGAAGTGGACTGAGCTCGAGCCCCGCGGGAAACGGCTGCCCGAAGGCGGACGTTGCGGTTGCAGTAGTTGCGGTGGAAGTCTTCGTCGAGGAGAATTCATATGAGAGAGTGACGGCCTGCGACATAGCATAAGATTATGCGCTGGGTTGGGGTCGCAAGGGCGCGAGCAGTCGAGAACGAAAGGAACGAGAACAGCGCAGCCGTCTCTGGGTGGAACGAGCGAATTATCAAAACAGAGAAAGGAAGTATTCCTAGTGGGATGCTTGAGGATTAGTAGGAGTTCTGAGTTGAAGTTTGGAGCATCAGTCAGTCAGCTCTGCTGCTGGAGTTTCAGGCTGCGGAAGGGGACACCCCTTGGCCAAAGTGACGCGGATGGGAGATGGGATGAGAGAGAGGAGCAGAGAGAAAAGCTATCAAAAGGAGTTTCACAGTGAGTTACTCATCGCTCGCTAGTCCAAGGGGAATCAGAAGAAGGGAGGGGTCGAAGCTTCACGTTGACGACGACGACGATGACATGGAAGCAACCGCGATCCTGGGCTTTGACGACGGGTAAATTGCGATTCCCCATTCAGTCCGATTACTCCTCTGCTATTTGCTGCGTAGAGGTACCAGAGTTCAGTCTCACCGGGGGCCGCCTTATCTCGTAAATCCAGTCCATGGGTTTTACAATGAAGTGGTCGTCGTAGTGATTTGTTTTGCTCTGTGCCTTTCTCAAGCTCACCCGTGATACCCATTCAGGCATCTTGCAGTCGGAATCTGTTAACGTGTACCTAGAGACACCCAGAGACATCCAGGAAGATAACATAATCCATTAAACGAAAAGGCTAATGATTTCCCTGGCAAAAGGGTATACTAAGGACCCACCAGCCTTACGGTGGCAAATCCCAGCCCTGGCTGATGCTAAGGGCGGCTAAAGACACGAGAAAGCAGGAAGAGAGCGCAAACAAAGAAGGGGTATTTGTAGTGCCGACATTGACCGGCGACAGCACCGCTTGGGATCCTCGCTGTGCGCCGCCAGTTGGGTAGGAAGGCCTATTGCAAAAAAAATCAGGATCGAAAAGGAAGGGAGAGATGGAAGAGTTTAAGCCGGAATAGGCTGTTAAAGAGCACCCAGCAGGAGTACATACACCAGTGTCACGGTAGTGATAACCCCCGGAGCCAATGTGAGCGTCCCCATCATAGCTGCTGCTACTGGTGTCGCCGCGTTCGAGGCGGACGTTTGGAGCGTCGAATTAGCGTCGGTGAATGGGCTCGACGCGAGAGGTGTAGATATTTGTGTGCTGGCGTCGTATTCGTTGACTACAAGGTCGGGGCAGTTTATTGACGCGCCGCTGTTTGGGTTTAGTATGGTCACTGGGATGGGGGTGATGATGAAGTGCTCCTGAACAGAGACGAGCCCGCGAGCCTAGCGTAAGACACTGTATACCACGGCGGGACCAATAATGCTGCTCACCTCCTCGTTGATCTTCGACTGCTCGTACAGCGTCACGTTGTATTCGCCACCAGGCAGACAACTTGGGATCGCGAATGTGAGGTGCTTCACGGAGCTACCCTGCTCGTTAGCGAGGAGAGAGTTGTCCGAAGACATTGTGGCATTGATGTCTTTCGACGCTGAGGTTAAGAAGAGGGTGAGGAAGTTGAAGGCCGTTGGTAGGCCAGACGACTGGGATGGGGTTGAGGCGCTCATCGGGAGCTTTCCGTCGCCAGTCATCTACCAAGAGGGGAGGGAAGCGGTTAGGACCTTTCGCGAATTTAGGAACTCCGGCGGAACACATTACCTCAATGGAGATTGGAATGTTTCCACCAGCATTGAATTGTCTATGGACCAAAAGTCGTCAGCATATCATCACAAAGCGTGCCGTTGCGCTCCACTCAACTGGTTCGGCAACGGCGAGTTCATCACCGATAATCCCTTTGTGAAGTACTGTCCATTCACAACCTGCGCATGAGCAACTTGCAGGAAATGTAGAACGACCAGCAGGACGAGAGGGAGGTTCAAGGAGAGGAGACTGCTTTTGTGCCGCAGTGGGCGTGATGGAAGGCCCGATCTTGCAGGGCCTGATGATAATGATGGCGAGATAATCGTCCTGCGACTTCTCAATGATAGCTCCGTAGCTTCAAGCATTCGGGCGAGTTGGGAAGAACTAAACGAGCGGGACGGGCGGCTGTGTTTTCCGCTGCTACGTGGGCAGGAGATGGTGAAAAACGCAAGGAAAGCGTTTGACCATCCCATACCCACGGCGCGAAAAACGAAACAGCATAGAACTCATTTTTGGTAGCAAATTGCGCCGGGGACGACGGGGTTGCCGATAACGGCCGCGACGGTCGGTTGCCAAGGCTCGGGGAAACCAAGTTGACAGGTGCCCGGCGGCATCCTTTTTCAACATCACCCCAACGGCGCCCGATTTGGACGTTGCCACCAGAGATTGTGGCGTTGCGCATGAATGTATACAGATAGAGTTGATTAGGGGTATTCGGGATAGGCTAATCGATGGGAACAACGACGAACTTCTCGGTCCCGTCGAGCCCGTAATGAAGAGCTCGGGTAGCTGCCATCTTAATGGGCGTGGCGCCCATCCCCACGATTTGCGGGATCATCAGGAGATGCTCAGCTAGCGCGTGGAGTTCATTGACTAGCTTTAGGAGTCTCCGCCTTCTCCGAACCTTGTTGCTGTGGTGAACGACGATTTGGCTTCCGTGGCAACTCAAGTAGCTGAAAGACGTCTTTCATCACTAGAACCTATTTGAGAATCTCGGTTTGTATACTCCGCCTGTGATTTGTGCGGGGCAAAGACATACCAACGCAACTGCGAATACGATAAGCAAAGGCCCACTCCAGAATATCGACATGAACACCCCATTCTCGTCGAAGTAATTCTGGGACGCCACGCTTCTCCAGTTACGATGGAGGAGCGTGTTTAATAGCTCGGCGCTGAGGATAAGAAGACCTAGAGCAATTGAGAAATCCGAAGCAGTCAGAACGATCGCTGGGCGGTGCGGTTGATATGGATGTTTCGCTTACCAGATAGACCCAGGACAACGAGATGCAAAATATTGCTGGAATTAGAGCCGTGCCCAATTTTGCTGAATAAAGTCAGCAAGAGTGTCGCCGGAAGGACAGCAAGGGAGACTAGAAATTTCGCGTCATCTTTCCAGGCAATCTGGAAGGTACGGAACATCCGATCATCAGTGAACGATGGTTAGAGCAAAGTTCACATATCAGCTTACAGCATAGGAAGTCGCTTCCAATGTCTCGTACAGACTGAAATGCTGTTGAGCCACGCCTGGCGGAGGTTCTTGCTGCATTGACCTTGCTGCGACAGGAGTAGACAAACATCCCAACAAACCAAATGTTTCGGTTCCTAGATCGGCCACGGCTTCACTTCCTTTACATCCTTCTCCGCACCCAAGCATCATCCCAGCATTCAAAATGGACGACCTCGAGCGCCGAGTCTCCAGGCTAATCAGTCGAATATCCGCTCAAATCGAAATCCTAGCCATCACCTCCGTCCGCATCGCCGTTCTTCCTATCACTCTACCGCTCAAGCTCGTGAAAGTCTCCATACCGCCCGCATTGCACCTCATCATCTTTCTCTCCCTCTTACCCCTCTTGGGCCTGTTCTCGATATCCGCTGGGATTCTGGTGGCAAAGTGGATACCTACCGGGTGGAGCGAGCAAGCCTTCTTGCAGTACGGGTGCGTCAACTGTGCTTCCTCCAGATACTTCTAATTTGGACTGGCGGGCGTCTGATGTCAATATTGTCATTTCGTGGACGTCGACGGTGTGTAGGCAGGGGTCCACACCATATGCGTACACGATCATTCGGGACCTCAATACCAACCAGCCGTACGATATTTCGGTACAGTTGGTCGTTCCGACTTCGCAGGCGAATTACGACTTGGGTGAGGCCTCCTGCTCCCCCAGCGTGTTAAGCTTGGGTCTTTGACCATCAAGCTCGGCCTCAAACAGGTAACTTCATGACAAGCGTAACGCTCATGTCCACGAGCAACCGTACGTTCGCCGCTTCTCAACGTCCGGTAAGCTCTTCTGCGAGTTCCTTTCGCACAAATCCAAGCCAGAAGCTCATTCGGACCGTATTTCGCGCATTCCACTGCACCCAGTCGCTTCTCGTTCCTCCTTCGGGTCCTTCTCGCCTCTTGCCGTCCTCGGGTACGACCACTGTAACGATCCAACTATTCGATTCGTTGGTCCCGAGTTACAGCACGGTACGCGCAAGGATCGAAGTCGGGCGTCAAGATGGCTGGTCGACCGTCGGAAAAGGAGAAGGCAAGGAGCTTGCCGTCGCACAAGCTTTCATCAAGGGAAATGTCAAGCTACGAGGACTCACGTATGACCTATCCTTCGCTTACTAAGACCGTATATCCTCCTAACGTGACGTTCGCTGCACACAGAGCTATTCTTGCCATCAGTCCCAAGGCGACGGCGATCGTCACCAGCGTCGTGTTCTTCTCCACGTCCACCCTCATCGCTTTAATACTCTACTACGTGATCGCACCCACCTTCACCTTGACGCCCAGTGACGACGGAACGGCGTCAGGTGCTTCTCGTCCATCCGCCGATAGGGAGCTCAAGCCGGCTTTACGAAGGCGTCCTTCGAGAGAAATAAAGAGCGAAACTCAGGCAGAAGGATCTGGGGACCGCTCGCTGCGCCGAAGAAGATCCCGACTCTCAGACGGTGTACGTATATCTCATCGCACCTTTATTCGCTGAAAAGCAAGCTGATCAGGCGTACCGATATTTCCCAGAGCATTGCATCTTGACGAGCTCCCAGTGTGCTGTCAATTTGAGTTTTTGGGATGTCATTATTATAACGTTTGTATCTTGGGAGAAAATTCAGTCTTTAATTTCTGGTTGTTGCACCCGCTGACGAGACATGCTCGAGAAGCAAAAAATATACTGATATTGATAAGCGAACAGCAGACAAAGAAACGGAAATAAAGGAGTGGAAGGATATGCACTGCATGAACATCCAACACAATATACAAGATTCTTGTGAGGTGCGGAGAATACACGAGAGGCGCCGAAGGTAGGTTGTTGCAATGAGCAAGCCCGATTGCGCCAGCTAGCGGAAGAATCACTGGAAGGACGTGAGGGCGCAGCGAGGGAACGTCATAGGACAGGAGACTTACCCAGCCCTTAGTACCCGACCAACCTGCTGCCGTAGGCCCATCAGCGGGCAGGTCTGGCACCGGAACGGTATCATCTGTAGTATGTAGAAGGCGAGACAGGGAAGGCGATGTTAATCTGCTGGCCTGCGCTGTTTTAATACATGCCGTGACAGACCAGGGAGAACCATGGGCAGGGCCGAAACGACGAGGGCGGAGAGAGCGAAGCTCAGCAAGTAGGTGAATCGCATGATTGGCTTTATGAGGTTGTGTGCTTCTATGGGGGGCCGAGGCTGAGGCTGAGGAGAACTGAGGGGCTAAAGCGAGCGACTGGATTTTTTGAGAGGGCGAGCGGGTGAGAGGCACGAGAAGCGTCGCAGTGCAGTTGGGGGGCTTTATAGCTAAACGACTGTGTCGTATCAAGAGCTCCAAACTTCAGGGCCAGGTGTACCGTCATGATCCCATTATTTCCACACCAGGCCACAGCACGGTTTGAGCGACGATTGGGCGTCACCTGTACAGCTGCCGGCGAAGGAGATGAAAAGGCCGGCAAGCTTTCGACTTCAAGGCACCAGGACCTCACCTATAGGCTATTGGACGTTCGTTCGGACTGGCATATCCTGCCGATAGGGAGCTCAAGTGGCTTTACGGAGGAGCCTTTCGAGATAAACCAAAAGTGACACCCAAGCGGAAAGGTCTAGGGACCCCCCGCAGCGTCGAAGCAGATCCCGACTCTCAGACGGTGTACGTATCTTTCATCGCACCTCTATTCGCTGAACAACAAGCTGATCGGGCGTACCGGGATTTCTCAGAGCATTGCATCTTGACGAGCTCCCAATGTGCTATCAATTTAAGTTTTTGGGGTGTCAGTACCATAGCGTTTGTATCTTGGGAGAAATTTCAGTCTTTAATTCTTGATTCTTGCACCCGCGGAGACATGGCTCAAGAAGCAAAAATTACTGATATTGATAAACGGACAGCAGGAAAGGAACCCGAGATAAAGGAGGGGAGAGATATGTACTGTATGGACATCCAACACGATGCAAAAGAGTCCTGTGAGGTGCGGCGACACGGGAAAACACACGAGAACCGCCGAAGGTAGGTTGTTGCAATGAGCTGGCCCAATTGCGCTAGCTAGCGGAAGAATCACTGGGAGGACGTGAGGGCGCGGCGAAGGAACGTCATAGGACAGGAGACTTACCCAGCCTCTGCCACCCCACCAAACTGCAGCCGTAGGCTCATCAGGGGTCTTGTCTGGCACGGGAACGGTATCATCTGTAGTAGAAGGCAAGACGGGGAAGGCGATGTTAACCTGCTGGCCTGCGCTGTTTATTCATAAATGCGTGACGGACCAGGGAGAGCCACGGGCAGGGCCGAGACGACGAGGGCGGAGAGAGCAAAGCTCAACAAGTAGGTGAATCGCATGATTGGTTTTATGAGGTTGTGTGCTTTTATGGAGAGCCGAGGCTGAGGCTGAGGAGAACTGAGGGGCTAAAGCGAGAGACTGGATTTTTTGAGAGGGCGAGCGGGCGAGAGGCACGAGAAGCGTCACTTTCGCAGTGCAGTTGGGGGACTTTTATAGCCAAACGCGTGTGGCGTACCAGGAGCTCCACAGTTGGCCATATTTCAGGGACGGGTGTACTGTCATGATCCCCTCCAAGCCACGGCACGGATTGGGCATTAATTAGGTGGCTTATGTCGGCATAAGGAGATGAAAAAGTCGCCCAAGCTTTCGACGCCAAGGCACCAGGAACTCACCAATAGGCTATTGGTCGTTCGTTCGGACTCGCATATCCTGCTTAGTCTCCGGTCCTCAGATTGGTGAAGGAGCCTGAAACGGAGGCCCGGCATATCCTGCTGGCGGAAACGTTCGCCTTTATTCCGGTCCCAATGTGACATCAGTCCCATATCCTTCTCTACGTCCATACGTGGGTGCTCTGCTCTGCTACGTCGCGGTCGCACAATGACACCCAACAACGACGGAGAGGCATCAGGCGTTCCTTTGCCGCCTGCCGATAGGGGGCCCACGGAGGTGCCCTTCAAGATAACCAAGAGTGATACTCGGGCGGAAGGGTCTGGGGATCCCCACGGCGCCGAAGGAGATCCGGGCTCTCAGACGGTGCACGTACGTTGTGTCTTCGTCGCACGTTTATCCGCTTAAAGCAAGCTGACCAGTGGCACCGGAGGTTTCTCATAGCACTGCATCCTGACGAGCTCCTAATTCGCTGTCGTTCCATGTTTCGGGGCTATTGATCATGCGTACGTATCTTGGGAGAAAATTCGGTCTTCAATTCTTGGTTCTTGCACCTGCTGAGACATGCCCGAGAAGCAAAAATTACTGATATTGATAAGCAAACAGCAGTAAAGGAAAACGAGATAAAGGAGTGGAGGTATATATGTACTGCATTGATGTCCAACACAATGTACAAGAGTCCTGTGAGGTGCGGAGACACGGGAAAGGACACGAGAGGCCCCGAAGGTGGGCTGCAATTGGGCAGGCCCGATTGCGCTAGCTAGCAGAAGAATCACTGCGAGGACGTGAGGACACGGCGAAAGATGGTCGATGACAGGAGACTTACCCAGGGCCTGCCACCGGGATACACCGCCGGCGAAGGGCCAGTGACATCAGCGCTTGGGTCTGTCACGGGGACGGTATCATCTGTAGGATGC
>KN823072.1:22871-46169 GCA_000827465.1 Tulasnella calospora MUT 4182
CCTACAGAGTGCCTTACTGCCGCTTCGGCCGTGCATCACCCCAGGTCGTTTTCTGATAATGAACGAAGCTTGATGAAAGATTGGCATAGCAACGTATTTGCAGGCCAGAGTGAAGGTATTGACGACAAGCTTCTCAGGCAAGTGCGGGACCATAGCCAGATATCTATACAATTCTGACACCATTCGATTATCTACAGATCCACTCACCCAAAGAACCTCCTTCATATGGCAGCTTCCTTGTTCTCGGAAGCCTTGGCAAACAAGAATACGGACGTGCATGCCTTGATCTCCGGGCCTGTTGCCTACTTCTTTGAGCCGTTGTTCAACTGGTGTCTGGTTGGAATCGTTCGGGGTTTGGCGGATGAAGCGCTGAGGAAAGGGTAAGTTTGACGTGTGTATCATACATTGACTTACTTAGCTGATGCACCTCTTCTGCTAGTCATCGGGCAGGCTTGCACCTGCGGGTCATCCAAGCCATTGTCACCGACGCCTCGTGTCCTCAAGTTGTCTGGCGCATCTGTGGGCGAAGTATTCTTCGCATGCTCGACTCCAAGTCTGTGCGCGTCGCTCTGGAGCTTGTACCTCATGATGATGTGAAAGCAATGGTTTACGGAGCGATTGGGATCACCGAGCCAAGTCCGTGCAGGTTGCTCGTGCCAAGTGTGAAGATGCAGGCTGCTAACCAATCCGTTTTCCAGGCGAAACCCCGTCCACCTCCTCAAATTCCGGCATGGCTTCGACTCTGCTTCAGCTTTGCGCAAAGACATACGCTACAAGAGTGCCACCGTCAATCGCAGCCTTCCAGTTTTACCCTCCCCAAAACAAATTGGAAGCAGTTCACTCGGCACTACTGTCATGCGCGAAATCCAGCGATCTGGCACGCACATCTCGCCAACTTGCGATTGCACTATTCTGGCTTGCGCAAACGAGTCGCTCTCCCCCATTAATCCCCTACTTCATCAACTCGTACCTACCTACTAACATCCTCCCTAGTATTGAACGTGCACTGCCTACTGAACAGACCAACTTAGCAAACGTTACGGCATTGTTGGTCGGGTATACACTCTTGACGTCGTTCAGGAGCGAGCGTGCCGTGATCGACGTTAAACGGGTGGAAGGCCGCTCATCCTTCAGCATGGACGTCTCCCATGATGATGAACACGAGCGAAGGGAACGAGAATTGCTTAAAGAAGCCGCTGCTTCTTGTCCTTCGGTGCTCTTGGCGACCCAATTGGCAAAACGACTGAAGACTTACGCTGCGGTGGGAAAACCCACGGGTGCGTTGATTCACAAAAGACTCCTCGCAGTGCCCCAGTTTGCCTCCAACTTCCCCGGATTCGCTTCCGCCTGACCATTCGTATCATCCATCGAATCTGTATCTTGATATATAACGATTTTGTGCATATAAATGTCTGTTCAAACACTAGAGTGCAGCCCGGGGTATAGATATTAAAGGTACAGCACAACAGGATAAACGAGACCCAAGGCCCAAGTACAGAAAGATCGAAGAACAAAAATCAAAGAATATAGACTCTCACAGCTAGACTAATAATATTAAAGAGCTTCTCTTCACGTTGAACAACATGAACCTTGCAAGCCGGAAGTCATCCGGTTCCAGCCTTCTCCCAACCTAACCACCAAGCTTTTCGACTTCCCGGTTATAGTGAGAGCGTCAGTTCCATCCAGTAAATCCAACTCTTGCTGGCTCTCTTCCCATTCCCATCGCTTTACAACACGTTTGGCGACGTATGCGAAAATTTCGGAGACGGGCGTGGTCTCAAAGTCGACGTCCACGGATGGGTGGAGCGTTCCTCTAGCACCACCTGTTTTCGCGCTCGTGAAGAAGAGTTTGGGCCCAACGTCCAGTTTGAGCTCGCCTTGTTCTGCTTCCTCTTCCTGGCGTTGTTGGTGCAAGGTTGCCATGAGCGAGGCAGTGAGGATTGGAGGTGAAGGGGGCGATGCCGAAGGTGTCGGTAGTTCGTCTGAGCGGATGTTATGCTGCGCTGTGCTAGGGGTTGTGGCCGAAGACATCGAAGACGCTCGCGAGCGACTAGGAGACGGCGACACCAAAGCTGATTTCCCACTAGCCTGCCTTTCAAGAACCCGGTTCCGAAAAGCAATTGCTGGCGTGGCCCCAGGGGGTCGAATCGTGGAGAAAGACATATCGGACGCCACCGAACCTATTCGAGGGCGCCTTCTAGCCTCCTCGTCATGAGAAGGGGATGTTGGAGACTGCGATGGGGTTGACTTTGCAGTTGCGTACCCGGACTCGGAGGCGTTTGCGGACTCGGAGGAACCGTGATGAAGATCATAGTTGTAGTCATATTCGAGGTCCATAGAGATTTCAAGATCGTCGTCCTTGGAACGGTTCGGCGGTGCGTAGTGCACGCGGCTGCTTGAAAGCCGAGGTCCCAATGGTAGCATTTCGCTGGGTTCGGATGTAAAAGGATATGGTGTCGTGAGCTGGTTAATTTGGCGATCGTTCGCCGAAGGCGACGCGAGACTAGTGAAGAGGGACGAGGAGGGGGTGTGGTAGATGGAGAATCCGGTCCGGGTAGAAGCCATGGTTCCGAACCGTGAAGCTGGAGATCGGAGTGTAAGATCTGGTCGGGGAGTCGCATCTTCTAGTCCTCCGAGCGCTGGTGTGGATTCGAGGTTTGAAGGCTGGGTGCCCCGGGATGATGATGATTGTAGGGAGTTGCTCGACATGGGCGATGGCAGTGGCGGCTCCTGGTTCGGAGCAGAGATACCTTCTTCTTCATCCGTTTTCGGTACAGGTATCAAACGTCTGAGGAATTCTTGAGCGGAGTCGTTCGTCACAAACGCCTCCTTTCCCTTGTCGCCCCCTTTCTTTCCGCCGATTTGGTCTGCCTTGTTCCCAACCACCACCACGCAAAAGTTTGCCTCCTCTCCTTCTTGGATGGGAACTTTAGTGCGAAACTCGTCCCACCAGCGCTGTAGCTCATGGAGTGTGTTAGGTTTGTTGACGTCGAACACCAGGATCACGGCATCAGCGCCACGAAAGAATGCTGCAGAGAGAGATGAGAACCGCTCCTGCCCGGCAGTATCCCATATCTGTAGCGTTGTTGGTTCCTGGGAGGTTGGCGGAAGAGTCGACGTCGCGGTCGGTGCCTCAGCTTGCAAGGAAGTAGATGCGGAAGCAGAAGTGGCGGCGTGCGGCGTCGATGGTTGTCCCAGAGGGGTTCCAGCTTTCGACGTTTTCATTTGAGAGTAGTGTGGTAAGGTCTTAGTGATAAAGTCCGTCCCGATCGTGGCGCGATAGCCGACGGCGAATCTACCTGATATGTACTGCACATGGCGGAGGGGGAAAAATCAGCAACGCCACATGAGCTCCCGACGAATGGGAAACTTACTTGGTGACGGAGAGAAGTCTTTCCGACGCCAGCTGGCCCGACAATGACGAGCTTGACGTGCCGAGCATTGCTCATGCCTAGTTGGGGATCCTCCATTGTCGCGTGCGCTAGGTTTCCCGGTTGTTGAGAAGCGATTCCTGGATGGCCCGCGTTTAATAGTGTTATAGGCCCTGTTCTTTCCGCCCTATGGCTATATAGATCCGGTACTGAGAGTCTTGAAGTGGGGAGAGTGCGAAAGATGACCGAGCTAGTTAAAGGCCGTTTCCCAGCGGAACTGAGGATAGAGTCGAGATCGCAATCCGAACAAAATCTCTACGATTCCCAGGCCGCCGCCACCCCCTGACACAATTTCCTAGAACAGCGAACTGGGTCAAGACGATCGATCGCTGAGCCTCAAGAAGCATATGAGAAGACTAGTTTGTAGGACATAAGTCTATGGCAGCCTCGCATCTTGACTTCCTTTCTCCCAGGCCGGACCGCTCGTTGCGTTGTTGATGCGGTGAGGACGTGGGTCGAGATACCTTCTGTACTTGTTCCGCTGAAGAGAAATCGAAATCAGAATAACTATAGATGTACACGGGTATCTCCGAGATGATATAGAAGAACGTCCTGAACTCTCTAATATTGACCGGCTCGAACCGCTATGCAGGATTCAGGATTATCCCTAAGCTACAAGGCTTTGGCCTGGGCTGCCACGGAGCTCCCCCTCGGACAAATCGAACTTCCCAGTGTCCCTGCACCCTTTGTTGATAGAGCCGATGGAATACCAGGCCGTGTGTATCGGCGTCCGGTGGATTCTGTGGCCCACCCTGCGGCGACACCTCTGACGCGTAATAGAACCTATTCATCCCAGTAATCAGCACTCGATCAGCTACGATAGGCTCGGATTTATTAATTTTATTACCTTTTCCCTGACGGGCCGTACGCTTCGGCACAAGCCTCGATCACGCTCGCCAATACCCGCTTGCCTGCACACAGCCCCACCAGCGGTGGCATACTCATAGAAGAGAGGACGTTCCCGGTAGCAATGAATAATCGTGGTGTATTCTCCGGCAGACGGTCGAACCCAGCGTTGGCAAGTCGAGCGACTTCAAAGGCATGAACGCCGCTTAGGGCGACGTTGGCATAAAAGTTTTGAAATGATATTGAGAGAGGGTTGGAAGGTCCAGCAGGGGCAAACGTTGCATGGGCAACTGAGGAAGAAATGGCAGTTAGGCGTCGCTTTTTCTTTCCGGCGAGACGATTACGGAAGGCGGCGGGCGGGAGGGAACAATACGTACCGTTGTAGATCACGACAGCAGCTGGACCATATACTTGTTCCATTTCCTCAAATCCTCTCTCGATATCTGCCACTTTCCCCACATCCATCTTGACGGCGAGGTATCCGTCGGAGAGAACGTCCATCTGCTCCACAGTCCGTGATGCAACGGCTACATTGAAACCTTCTTTCTTGAATTTTCGTGCGACCCCTGAGCCAATATTGCGACCGAACCCGACAATAAAGATGGTGGGCTTTGATGTCGATGGGGAGAGTGAGGAAGACATTGACATGGGACGCCTTGGGTGGAGAGAGGGAATTTTGGAATGGCCATTGTCGACGAGCCAGCCTGGGGTTATATTCCCCGCTCCTGAAGATTAGCCTTCGCTCATGTGTCTTATCGCCACGAGTCCTTCACGCTACTTCCCGAATGTCACGTTCCAATTCCATCAATGGGACGTACAGAGGAAAAAGACAACGTCCCCGCGATGACAGGGAATCTCGAAATGAAGGAATGTGGAGTAAAGGCCATCAAAAGAGCTAGGAGTTGCAAAGTCCGTGAAAGATGCCCCGCTCCGATGCTTTCGGTAGGTGGTCAGCCCAAATCTAACGTGGGCCGTAAATTCAGGGTTACTTCTCCGATCCAGTCGGACTCCAGAAAGCACGCGTCGAAAGGTATCCAAGGGACGCCGCAACATAGCAGCAGCAGTAGCGTGTATTTCGACGTCGGGATACTATGGATTTGATGACCCCTAGATCATATTCAATCGACGTTGGCACTCGTCGATTAGATCGCGACCTCTAGATCAGGAATAAGCACTCAGTCGCCGTTCCGGTCGGACGGTATCTCGTAACGTCTCCGCATGGTACGGAGAGGAGGCTTTTAACCCTAATGGACCCGATGAGACAGTTTGGCTGCGGCTGGAAGAGGCCGTTTTGGGCGGTATTCATCCCAAGCTCCGCATTTGTACTAAGCGTACCGAAGCCCGGTCTCGACGGAGGCCGCGGCTTGAATGAAAATCCAAAAGGAAATTATTTGAACCCATGTCGGATAAGTATAATGCCACAGGTTCGCGTCTATGAGCCATTTCCGGCAATCACCTGGATGTTGTCGAGCGAACGGCCGGTGGAACTTGCCAACGAAGAATCGCTCCATCGATCGGGCCAGAACAAGCAATACAAATGTCGCCATGGTTGAATCCCTTTCGGACTTCCTCTGCTGGGGAGCAGGTGGCAAATCGACCCATGAGCAAGTTATAATAGGATCCAGCGCTTCCGCGACGAGGTGAGGAGCTTTGTCGGCTCCCGAATTCAGGTTAGGAGCGCTCGGATATCGATAAAACTGGTCTTCGGGTAGTGTACGCGATACACATCGCAGGAAAAAGCACGGGAATTTTCGACGATGTCGGCGAGCGTCGAACCTAAGTACATCCAGTAGGAGCTCACGGACATGTGAAATCCGTGGAACGGAGCAAACACCGTTCAGGGTCGCTTTTCACCGATTCACCGACGACCCACAAAGATCACACAAGGGGAAATGATCATTTGACCATAATTTTCATAGGAGTGAGGAAAGCGGTGGCACTGTGGAACGGTAAAACATGCAATTGAACAAGTGGCATGTAAAAAGAATACAGCGGAGACGAAAAGACCAGAAAAACGATGAGCAGATGCAGGGATAAGAAAACGACGGGGGGGCGAGTCGTTTATCGGTAGCGCTTGAGGGACAAACTATAGGGATAGGACAAAGCCAGTCAGACACGGCATAAAAACGCTTATATTTCGAAAGGAGAACGCACGAATTGCGCCTCTTCCAAACGGCTTTTCGGGGGCTGCGGCGGTAGCGGTGACCCTTGCCAATCCCACGATTCTTCTTGCCAATAGAGGTGAGAGCACGAGCTTCCCTGCGCTTGTGCACGGGAGCACAGATCCAGTTGATGCGGGGGTCTCGGCGGATCTAGGGGCAGGAGAAATAAATATGGTTAAGAAAGGGTTTAAGACGGGTAGAATGTTTCGAGAATCCAAAGGGACGTACGGTCTTGTGAGAGGGGTCGACCAAAATAATTTCGTAGTACTTGTAGATCTGATCTTCGTTGATCCAGTACGAGTTCAAGACACGGAGGTTGCCACACCGTCGGCCAACGCGCTCCTCGGCAGTGGTCTTCAAAGATCGCTTGTACTTCAGTTTGGTTACACCCTGGTGAGTGGGCTTGCCGTAGACAATACCTAACGGGACGCCTGCGGTAAGTCTCCTGGGTAATTAGCGAAAGACGAGCGAGACGGACCCTTGTGCACTGGACGCTTGCGACCACCGCGGCGGACACGGACACGATAGATGACATAGCCTTGCTTGGACTTGAAGCCAAGTCGGCGAGCCTTGTCAGGGCGCGAAGGACGGTGTGCACGGTGGATCACGTTCAGTTGACGGTATTCCCAGCATCTGGTTGATACGATAATTTCAGTGAGTGCAGAGCTCCCAGTAAGGCGATTCCAACGGTCGTACCGGATGCGAAGAAGGAAGCGGTACACATCGGACTGCTTCTTCCGGTTCAACTCCTGCATATACTTGTAGGCACCCATTTTGGTTTGGAATCTGGTGAAACGGAGTAATTGATGGTGGGGTGAGGTTCACGTTCGAGGACGGACAACAGGCAGGTTGTAGAAGTGAGTTGGCCGCGACGCGTTATTCAGTGATTAGTTACTGTAGGGCACACTCGAGGTTCTCGATACTTACTTGTTCGCGTCGCTATTGAGCCTCTTGTCGACGGCCTCTCGTCGAAAGTGAAATTGGTGGTTACTATGTTCGCACGGTGCTCTGACCGCGACATTATGTCAGCAACGGTTTCCCTTCTGGTGTTCAAGTGCCACTTGATCCTTTTTCATCTGATTCCGAAAGCAAGGGTAAATCGTGGGCTGGGCCATAAAACGGGTTTATTTGACTTTTAGCACCATATCATCTGGAACTCTCGATCAACGATCATGAGGAGGGGGGCCTCCCTCTGATCACAGGCTAAACGACGAGCGAAGAAGTTACGGCCAACTACAACACGGATCCTAGTCGTCACGGTACACAATGGTAGCTTGAATCTGGTGAACGGCGGTAGAGGCTTTCTTGAGCTTGACTTCCGTCGCGGAATCCATCTCGATCGCATGAGTGTGCGTGTCCTCCCATCCATCGGCCGCAGCATCTTGACCATCATCTTTAATGTATGCTAGGATATTGCAAAGCGCGGGCTCTTGGATATCACTTAGCATACTGATGGTACCGCGTATTCCGGCCAGCATTGAGCGGACCTCTGCTTGAACCTCGCTTTCTGGCTTGGGCGGTGCGCTGGACGGGAGCTCCAACTTCTTAGAAGAGAATAGCTGATCAGCTGGATAAAACGGAGAAACCTTACCCCGGCGGCGGCTCAAGCGCTTTGACGTCAAAGACCCAACGTTCCAATGTTAGCTTGGTCTCCTTGGAGACAATGACGAGAACGACTTGGTTGATGGTCTGGGTCATCAGCCATTCTAAGAAGGTCGGCAAACTTTCAGAGGTTTGCTCGGTATTTTTTAGCCATCGGCGGGACATACGTTGAACTTACGTTCAACCTGGCTCAAAACGCTGGAGACGTATGTCTCTAACTCCTCGTTCGTCGCAATGAGAAGCTCCAAGTCAAATTTATTGACGACCATAAAGTCCTCGATCGCATAGACGCCTCTCAGAAAGAGAATCCTGGGAGCGAAATATACGAGCGCGTGCCGCGGGATGAGCAATAAGCTTGGAATCCCTTAGCCCGGGATGTTCGGATGAGTGGGACGCACGAGTAGATAGCATAGCGGAGATAATCTGCGATAGCCGTCGCCGACCCTCGTAATGCTATGACTGGTTGGGAAGGAGGAGGCATAAGCTCTTGGTGAGACAGAAAAGAAAGGCTTGCAGCAGCACAAAGGCGTGTTGGCCGCGCGGTGGTCGGGTGCCGCGTTCGCTTGGTCAGAGTTAGCGTGGAAATAGACGGCGTTCTACTTTTGGTGGCGTCAACGGCCCGCAGCCCCAACACGCTCCCCGACTTCCACCACCATCCACCACCCTCTTCCCCAGCACTCCTTATTCCCGGGACGACTAGCTCACGACAATTATCCAAAAAGATTCTACGCTGGAAGCGGTAAGTTCGATGGATACGATTTTGGATCCATTGAACATTTCGTATGTTGAACAAGCCAATATCTCATAATACCCACACCCTAGGCTCTCACCGATCCTGGCTACTAGTTCAACCGCACCACCCACAAAACGTCACAGTTCTTCTCTAGTGTGGTACAGCATTGGCTGTGATTGACCTGGGAAGAAGAGGCCCGAACTTCCCTCAACGAATTTCCCCTTACGTCAAATAACGATTTCCCGCACAACTGAAACGACCATGACGAACCTCAAACTCACTACTCACAAGCTCCTGCTCCCAATCACACTCATCATCCTCATTTTCTCCCTCGCCTCCAATGCAGCAGTACACCCTCCCATCGGAAAATCAAGCCCAAAACGGCATACTTCCTCCTCCCAGGCGGAGAACTCCCTCCCGCGTTCAAACACCGCTCCTAACAATGTTCTGCGGCGAGCACATCCGTATCCTGAACTTGAGGCCATGCAGAAGAAGGCTCAATCTCTGTGGAGCAGAGCGTTAGTGGCAGGCGAACAGTTGGTCCGCGGTCATCCGAAAAGTAAAACGCAACGAGCCAAGAACCTCGGTCCGGGTCCCGGTTACGCTGCATCGCTCAAGGCGATGAAGCGGAAAGCAAAGAAAGAGAAGAGGTCCCAGCGCCAAAAACGACAAACGAACTTGGCTACTACTGCCACGGCATCCGGATCTGCCGCTGGTGCTACAGCAACTGGAAGCGCAAACAGCTCGGCCCCAGTCTGGGTCTTAGATGATCTTTATGATGGCCAAGGCTTTTTCGAGTAAGTGGTTTTGCAATCGTTGCTGAGAGTCCCCGGTGACCTTGGACCTTGCAGCTATTTCACATTTTATAATTATAAGGACCCCACTAACGGTCTCGTCCAGTACGTCCGCGATGAGATAAATTTTCCGGTCGACAGATCCATCTAATCATGTTTGTTTGCGCGTGCGATAGGTATGTGACCGCCGATGATGCATTCGGATCCAAACTTGCCTACGTGACAAAGGACAACAAGATTATCATGAAAGCCGACAACGAAACAGTGCTAGAAAACGGCCAGCCTCGTAAGAGGTAGGTTTGGATACGGTGGTTCGTTGGCATGGTCTGAACGTTTTCGCTCCGTTAGCGTTCGTATCGAAACGAACAAGGCGTACACCGGTGGACTTTTCATCTTGGACATGGAGCGTGGGCCATATGGATGTGGTTTGTGGACTCGACCCCCCGGAATATTAGGCTTTGGCACTAAACCTCGTATTTTATTGTGTTTCAGGAGTGTGGCCCGCCTTCTGGACGACGAACGCCAACTGGCCACAAGTAGGTTCTTGACCTGCTAATGGCTGGTCGCGTTCACTGACGAATTTCTTCTCAGAACGGCGAAATTGATATCTACGAGGGTGTCCACCTGAGCACCAATAACCAAATGACATGGCACACTAGTCCTGGTACGTCTTAGCATGGTTGCTATATCTGGGCCGAGCCAACACCCTCTACGAATTAGGTTGTAATCTCAAGGTTCCGGCCGGATTTACTGGTTATGTTAACGTGCGTCGATCCAAAGTCTACGCGAGAACCGCTACCGACTGTGTCGCTTATCCTAACAGAGCACCGATTGCAACGCCTTAATTAATAACAACGAAGGCTGTGCTGTTACGGACCAATCCTACTCATCATCAGGAGCAACCTTAAAGAACATTGGAGGCGGTGTCTTTGCCATGAAGTGGGATACCACAGGGATCAGCGTCTGTACGTAGCACTTGGCACGCCCCAACCTAGCAACCATACTAACACCTTAACCATCTGACAGGGTTCTTCCCTCGCGCTGTCATTCCAGATGACATTCTCAACTTTACTCCAGACCCAACGCAGTGGGGCCAGCCTCAAGCTCACCTTTCGCCTGATGGCTGCGACATCGTTCAACACTTCCAAGAGCACAAAATCATTTTCAACATCACATTCTGTGGTGATTGGGCTGGCATGACCTACCTCACGTCAGGTTGTCCCGGAACTTGTAACGACCAGATTGCGAACCCCGCCAACATCAACGTGAGTTACACACTGCCGCAACACCATGACGTGGCATGGACTTTGGGACTGACCTTATCCTTAGGAGGCAATCTGGGTGATAAACTCCCTTCGAACTTACACAAACTCTGATTTGCAAGCGGGTGTTCTGAATGCAGGGACGTCCTGGAGGAGTGGGAAGAATTTGTTGTGGGGTGTCGTCGCGAGTCTATTGGTGACCTTCTTTGGTGGATGGCTGTAATGATCCAAGCATCATGTAGTACTTTTCCTTCCTATTGCCATCTTTCGCATTTCTGTTACATAGAGTTTACTTTACTATACTTCTCTTATCTCTACCGCACCCACGATTTAGGCGTGACCCTGGCATCCGAGCTCCAGAAATCGCTTCTCCCGATCGATATTAACTATTCTTTCGCCCTTCATTCCCCAGACTCTTGTTCCGAGGCGCGCATCTCTTGTGCATCTCTCAAGTCACTTGATCATACAAAGTCAGGGCAAACAACAGCTGATAGCATTTTTACTGGGGAGCCGTAGACAAACTAGAGGGTTTTGGGTTCTGCAACTATGTACGAAAGACTACTGAACTGCGCTAGAGGATGACGATGAGAGGTGAGGAGAGTGTTCAGAAAGACTAGATACAACAACAGGCAAATGGGATAATTCACATTTTGAAAAAGGCGTGGCGAGGATGATGTGATGCGGATGAGATGGAGGGGGCAGAGCAGTAGCAGCAAACGTACGATGCAAGACGATAGCAAGACGAGACGATAGGAAAAATGAAAAGAAAGAGGGCATATGAGGGACGACGAAACCGAATTAGGTAAAGGCAAGGTCCGACGACAAGGTGAGAAAAGGAACCGCATAGTTAGGGAAGAGAAGGAGGCAAGACATGCACAGAAAAGGTGGGATCCCATAGAAAATAGAAAGAAAACTCCAAGAAAAGGAGACGAGTAAAGAGATAGGAGTCGATGTTGAGGCAGGACGCGCAGAGGAGGAAATTACTCTTGGGGTCTGATTGGAGGGTGGAGTAGGGGGAGGGTTTCGTGGTGTGTGTGCTTCGCCGAAGGTGATGAAATCTGAAATGAATCGCAGAACGAGGAACGCCAGGCCGCCTCCTCCAGCGATTCCGAAGGAAACTGCATAACAAGGGAAGAATGGGGAATGGAGACGAACACCCGGGAAAAATATTTTTCATATGTACAGTTAGATGAAAACGCTCCTGGCGGGGATGGAAACGTTGCATTTTTTATTTTTGTTGGTGCGTCGGGTTGCCTTAGGGTCCATTCATTCGTTCAGATCGATTCGTCGACAGGTCAGGTTTCGCGCTTCTTTTTCGCTTAAGCCGAAGGAAGCTCTCCTCGCTTTCTCCTCTTGACACCGCCCGAAATGTCCAACCCAAGGCCCAAACCACGTGCCTCGAGGATCTCCAAAGCGGCTTTGGCAGCGTCCCCACTGGCAGGGTGCTTCTTGGCTCGGGCGCGGGTCTTGCGAACGTTGCCGAAAGCTTGAGCTTTGATAACGGCGAGCGTGTTGGACATGGCTGCTGCAGCGTCAGAGTTGCTTCGGGAAGATTTTGCAGAGGTGCGCCCACCGGGTGCGGAGCGAGAAGAGGATGAAGCGGGTGCGGGGAAAGAGGAATAAGTGTGACGACGACGAGCTCGTGCAGAATTGTCCTTGGAATCGTCCAATGAGGCGGCGTCGAGAGTGGTGTAGTCCATCGAATCGCTGCCGACCGAGTCGAGAGCGAGGGTAGAGGAAGTGAGAGAACGGCGATGACTAGCGGTAAAGTCGTTAAGCGCATAAGAGTTGTATGAAGTGGGGTAGGTGGGAGGAGGCATGTTGGGATCAACGGAGTAACCGTCGGCGCCATTTGCAGAATATGACAAGGAAGAGAGACCAAAGGTGCAGTCGACCGTCGAGGACGGGGTGAGCTGCCCGCTTGCGGGGTCGGTAGGGTCCATAGAGAAGTTCATAGGCGTGGGGGAAGTCGTAACGGCCGTGCTATGCCCCGAGGAAGACGAGTACAAGCTGAGCGGGCTGCACTGTTGCTGCATGAGTCCGCTGCGGATCGCCTCTCCGTCGATGTCCTCGACTTTACCGAACGAGAAGGGCTCGTCGCCAAAGACGGTGCCCTCTTCGCCGTAGCTGCCGGTAGTGGAATGTTCCTGGAGGGAACCAGCGGAGGACAAGGGGGTTTCGATGAGGGAGGAAGAAGTGGAAGAGCCGGTGGGTTGAGCGGTTGCGGCGGCTGCTGCAGCAGCGGAAGCGGCAGCCAATTGCTGGCTCGCTGCCACTGCGGCAGGAGTACCCGCAGTTGCTTTAGCGTAGGCTTTCCAGATCCGTTCGCGCTCTTCGAAGCCTTGGAGAAGGGCTTTTAGGCGGACGTTTTCTTGGCGAAGTTCGGTGGAGTCGTCATGGGCGTCTCGGCAGGCATCTTGAAGCTTGCGGACAACAGTCTCAAGGCTCGTAACTGCAAGGAAAACGTGTCATGAGCCAAAGGAGCGATCGAACAAGTGTCGAACGCTCGTACCAGTCTCTTCAAGGTTGGCGATATAGTTCGATCGCCGTTGTCGGAAAGCAGCTGCAGGGTAAGAAAAAGAGCGAATTAGCTCGGAATAAGCGAGGAGGGGGGCATGAAACTGAAACGTACCTTGAGCGGAGGCGTTCTTGCGCTTTTTCTCGAGCAGAGCTGGGTCTGAGATGCCGTTGTCGGATGGGGCAGACGATGAGCGTCTGGACTCCTCAACACTGCCGGCAGCGGGGGTCGCAGAGGACGATGCATAGCCCTGAAGGCCCGCAGAGCTGAAGTCGGAAGAGAACTTGTAGAGAGGTGCAACAGCGGTCTCGGCCATGATGGGTCGTAATGGAGTAAGGATTATGGAAGATATTCGTACGTCAAAAATACAAAGAGGAGATGGGCAGGGGGGGAATTGGGTATAATTGCTGTGTTGGATGAGGTGAGAGCGGATGGAGCTGCAAAATAAGTAGGAGAAAACACGAGGACGACGGCGAAGAATGAAGAAGGAGCTCATGGCCTTGTAGGGTTCTCGATTCCCTAGCTAGGGCTTTGGATGGTTTTGGTTGGTTGCCTTGAAGCAAAACACGCCTCCCCCCAAAGGAATTCCAGCCCTTTCCATGGGGAGCCGGTCCGGGTGTGATGGCAGGGTCAGACGGTGGCAAGCGTCAGGGCACAACAGACCCAACCCGGCGACGTTCGATCTCAGAATTGATAGAGTGCCGAAAGACGTTAGCGAGATAGCCACACTGTCTATTCCTCTGGTACGGCTGAGGGTCGGAGTCAAAGGGGAACGTGTACGGTAGATGCTGATTGGTCGCCGCTCGCTTGCTCAGTTTTTTTCCTGAGCTTTCATTTTAAGAATTCACCTCGCCACGAGCCCCCGCCCAACTCCCACAAGCACCCGACGCACCTCACCCCCAAGCAAAAAACCGTACGATGTGCATGGAACAAGGTTTCCCGCTTTGCTCGCTATCTCGCAAGGGGCGGGCGGAAAGTCAGAACAGGAAGCCGACAACCAACGAGCCACAAGATTAGGACAGCTATCTATCAGCGGCTTTCGTGGGGAGGGCACGCGCGGGCGTCGGACGTGGGTGTTTTCATATACCTGCGTTCGTGGTCAATCATTGCCCAGACAGGAAGGCCGTCGATCTCGTTCTGGGGGCGTCGCACATAATTGGTCCGATCACCAGCACCGTAGTTCGGCACACCCACAGACCACGGCTGCACGGACCTGTCTCATTCCTCCATGCCGTCAGCGTCCTCCCGCTCAGCTTGAGAACCCCCTTCGTCCCCGTCCTCCGCCTCCTCGTCATCATCGTCCCCCTCGGCATCAATGTCAAAGATTTCTCCCAATTGTCCAGACTCCTCCACCACGCACGCGCATCGTCTATTTTCCCGCCCATTTACGGCTACCGTGGCTGTGGCTCCCGTGCTGCAGCAGTTGAGTAGCCGAGCACGATTCACGGGCAATGGATTTGGCGACAACTGCTTTGCGCATGCATGTCGGAAAAGTCGTTTGGGGGGCACAAGTGAAAATTTGATTTTTAGTTTCCGTCATATGACGTTCCTTCAATCGAACCGGGCACGCACCTCCAGTTGCAACGCTGTGTCTGCCAACTCTTCTAGCGATGAAGTTCCCTCCGTCGAGATATCCTTGTATGAGGCTTCCCTGTATGGCACGCTCATCAGGAACGCCCGACCTGTTAAAAAAAAAGTGATCCGCGTTATGATTAACGCTCCGAGTCTTGGAATGAGAGCCAATGTCTATCACTCAAAAGATCCCCGAAATGACTAGGGACCCTGCAACTCGGATCCGCGAATCCCAAAATGGGCCTTCGAACTGCTGCCTGCTGGCCGCCGGAATCGAATGAAGGGCTGCCAACCACACACACCCACACACGAATCACAAAAGTAAACAACTCACCAAGCACAGTTTCATCCAATCCCGGTTCGATCGTCCTCGTAACCATGAGGAGCGTGTCATTGTCAAAGAAGGCAAGGTCCAACACCTCCAGTTCGTGACTACTAGAACCTTGATTTTCATCGCCACTGTTGCTCTCCTCGGCCCGGCATTCGAACACGCAGGACCCGGTTTCACTCGGTTCTCCCTCCATTTCCGAGTTCTCATAATGAAGGCTGAAGATAACCACTATAAGGGTTTTATGGAGCCGTAGAAAGTTTTGGCCAAGTCGGGCAATCAATACCCGACCCAATCAAGGCCGAACAAGCAAACAGACTGACGAGATCGTTTATCTGAGTTCGTACCACGCGACGTCCGCCGAACGACGGCGATGTATTCGGTACATGTGTTTTGCTGGGAATCAGGGCGAGGTGGGGGGGAAGGTGTGGATCCAAAGTGGGGAGGCGCCAGTAATTCATATCGAACCGGTGAAAAAAAAGGAGAAGAAAACACAAAACGTCAGCCAAACCGTAAAAACCAATCCGCTTCGACGATGCGGAAAACATGCGGCGGGGGCGGGGCCAGGAGTTGAGAGCGTACCTTGTCATCACCATCATCTGAGGACCCTATGACCAGTCGGTCTCGGAATAATATTTTGCTTTGTTCAGACGGCATTGGAAGAGGGGTCAACGACCGCCTCGAGGACTTGGGAGACACGAATCTGGATGCAGACTTGGTCGAACCCTCCACGATGGCTTGTCGACCCGTCGCTCCAGCTGCCCGGTCAAAGACCGCCGCGCACTTGACCGCCAGTTCATTTGCGAGCGCGAGGAGATTTCGATCTAGATCTTCAAGTGGGGCGTGCACCTAGGTCAAACCGATGAGCGCGTAAGCGACGGACGGGCTCCCGACAACGAGGAAAACGGCTGGAGGGGGACAAAAGAAAAGGAATTGGGAAAAAACATAGCCCAGCCGACTTCGAACCATCGAGCACCGCATCGACCGCTCCCGAGCCAATGGCAAGTTGCCATAAATTCCCCGAATATTGAATAATAAGGATTCTCCGCTCACCTGCGACAAACCAGGCGGAAATGGCGAGTCGAAGGACGATTGGGAGGGTCTCCATGGATCCTCACCCTCTTCATCCACGACGGTGTTAACTTCCGCCAGCAGGTCGGCCATGCTGCGTGGATTTGATGGCCTAACGACCTCACTTGGATTGAGTTGAGGCATTGGTCCGACGAACCATTTGTCGAGGGAGCTGCTGAGAAGCCCATGGTCAAGGTATTCAGATACCTCAAGGGGATCGTATGTTGGGGCTCGAAGGTCTCCAACAACTCCATCGGTCACTCGAGACGTCTCTACGAACATGAGATCAAATGATTCCGTAAGTCGCTGGGGAAGTGAAGAGATGCCCCAAAGCGGGTTAAGTTGCAAGCGACGAACCTGCCTTCATCCACCTCATGAACTCGTGAAAGCGCTCAAACTCAATCTCCGCCGTCTTTGAGAGCCATTCGGAAAGTTCAATCGCTCGATGGCATAGAGCAAGACACTCATCGATTTCTGCTCTAGCAAACATGTACGGAGCGTATTGTTGTGACCTGTCCCCCAACAAGAGTAACGTGACTGTAGGTAAAAAGGTTCCCATTACTCTGGGTCATTAAAAAAAACGCACCAAACTGCCCATCCTCGCGCCTCTTCCAAGACAATGATTAGTCTTTCACAAGCAGGTGAGACCCGTCGTTCCGCAGATTCTTGAAGAATGGTTAGTGATCCTTGAACAGTAGACTCCCACTGGGCCATTCCCTAAGGTCCAGGCAACATTCTTAGATCGGCTGGCATGACAACGCGCGGGGAGATCGGGACGCGTACCCTCTCACTCAGCTTGCCATGCCCCCCCAGAAACTCGCGCATTGCCCCGCTTGTCTTGCCCGTGAAAAGAAGGTTTGTTAACTCCCATATAGGGTTGGTCTTCGTGGTAGCTGGAAAATTATTCATCAGTTGGATTGCTACTAACGAGCAAACGATCGAGCGGTTGCAACGACCACTTACCACCGTCGAACATCCTTTCCTGCTCTTCCAACACCTTAATCCACTTCCGACCCACGTCTCGACCCCCTTCGAGCGACTCCGTGCCGAACCAAGCCTTCCGCATTTCTTCCAACACTTTGATTATGTATGACAGTAGAGTTCGAACTGTCGTCGAGACCTTCGCCACGTTCTTGAGAGACTGCGATTCGAGTAATGGGAACCGCAACATGACTGGTGCTGGGCTCGTAGACGGCGCATTAGGGCGTGTTCGCTTAGGATGAGTGAAGAAAGGTGAGCGAGGTGATGGACGATGGAGCGAGGGTATGGTGCATGGGAAACCTAGGGAGGCTTCCCCCAAAGGATAACTTCCTTCGAGAAATAGGTATAGCATTCCCTTATCATCTGACGTGACAACTACAGTGTTTTCGAGGCTTCGATCTCGTCGTTCCGTTCGCGCTGGAATAATATCTTTGCTTTTGGCTTGAGCGGCGGTTGCGGAAACGTCCGATATGGATGCTGCGATGGGGTCTTGGGGCAAGGTTGGGAACTTTTCCAATTCAAGTGGTAAGACGGATTTGCGCTGTGTACTAGCTGCTCCTCCCTTGGGCCTTTTTATATTGTAGAGAGGCGCGCTGTCGACAGGTTTCAGTGTCAAGGGCCGTAAATCGCGCTAACAAGACACCTACCTCGTTGACGAGGTGTCGTCGGAGAGCGCGTCCAGTAAAGGTAACATCTGTAGCACTGAATGAGCGGAACCGGGCTTGAAAGTGGCTGGTCAGTTTGCTGAATTTGCACATTGCGACCTTGCGCTCACCACATTGCCTTCCCTGCGAAGCAACTTGGTTACTCCGTCAGGTTCGACAGGGTCCGGCCCCTGCATCCACCATATACCATCCAGCCGCTTCTGGCTGATTTGAAGTGGAATGGAGCGCAGCTCAGCGCCATTATGGACAGAGTGGAACGAAAGCCTTGGAGGGTCGTGGGCGACGGCAATCTGCAGACCTGAAGCTGTCTGAGCTCATTTCGCCTTAGAACAAAGAAAAGTTGACACCACCATCAGGACTCCATGCGACGTTGACAATACTGTGAGTCTGCTCCGTGGATCCTTCTGTCAACTTCGCAACCTCAATGTCCCAGACTTTGGTTCCTCCCATCTTCCAAAGGCCCAGTCGATGACGATTGCTGAGCGGGACTGCCATGACGAAAAGGTCCATCGTCGGGCACCAAGAAGAAGAGAAAAGCTTTGAAGATGCCGGGAAACTGACATCCGCGAGTCTAGCAAACGATTCGCAATTTGCAAGCTGAAAGGTAGCCATGGTGTACGGGGAACGCGTCTTTCCGCGTCTGGGCAGAAGTCAAACGGAACTAAAGTTGAACCGTGGGACCAGGCACTCGCGTGCACAAGCGCCCGCCTAATACGCGACCGATCGACCCCCTTTCATCGCCACTGGAACCGTCGCCCTGAAGGTCCTGGCCCTCTCCTTCCAGTTCATTGTCGACGCGATTGCGTTGGGACAACGGTGCAGGGCACGTCATGGGCAGTGACTCAACGAGGCAATGAAGCGACTTTGTCTCCCTCACCCCACGTGTTGCCTAGACGCAGCTACCGACGGCCAAAGTCATTTTCTGTTCACTCAGTCCTCGGCACAATAATAACCTGGGGTGAAAGTGACTTTGTTCGGCGTTTCATTCCGAGCCTTGCTCTTTGGACTTTTTTTACTCTCTTTGTTCTAAGCCGGCTCCTATATATGCTGCGGCACCGATCCTCTTGCCCGAAACCCTCTGCTTCACATCATTTGGGTAGCCCTAAGAAGCCATGGCATCAAAAGCTCCTGAAAGCCCTCCTCGACCCATATATTCAGACCAGAGCTCTACCGAAGCACCGATGCCTCCACCCACAATGCCCGTCTACCAGCCTCTCTTCCTCGAGGCTTACATGCCACACGACATGAACTTTGTGGTTGTGTGCCGGCCACCCATGTTTGTTAGGCTCATAGCACAGAGTCGTAGATGGGACGGGCGACCAGCCGTGGAACACTACTACTATTGGAGAGATGCAAGAGGGGCCTGGCACGAACATGTCGTTGGGATCACAGGCATCACGGATGTATACGCCGACAAGGATCAGCCTAGCATAGGCTGGGAACGTTACTTCCAGCATTTGCGCGGCCAAGGATACTCGTTCCCGACCCAACCCTTACCCGTTACCCCATCGTTAAGGCCCCTCCCAGCCTCTCAGTCCAAATCCAAGGCCTTCAACGGCATCCTGTCTGGAATCCCGAAGGAGAAGGCTCTGAAAGACGCGCTTCCAAGAGGGTTCGACGGCAAACCCCGAGCACCGACGTTGGAAGAGCTTTGGGAGCAGGGAATCATGCCTTCCGCCAGTCCTGGTGGGAAGCTTTGTCAGTTCTCCTTGCTTAATAGTGGCATTTCAGTCAGTACTGCTGCCACCGGAGGTTTTCCCATAGCTGCCGGAACTTTCCCTACTGCAGAGGACATACTAGGATGGGAGGCTACGCCCCGGCAAGCTCCAGCAATGACCCCGCGACGAGCAAACACTCCTTCCCATTCATTCGGAGGCACATGGGAACGATAAATAGACCATATATCACTCTTTAGCTAGAGCTGCTTCCAGCCTTCTAGATGCTTCGACCATGTATCTTCTAGACCTTCATGCTGTATTTCGTTCACCGTTACATCAATATTGGCACCTTCGCATCAATGTACTTTATTTCAAATTTCCAACCATTCAGCTAAGCGACGTAATGATACAAGTTATGATTCTTCTCGTCGCGCTCCATATACTCTCTTTCCAGGAGATGCTCGATGCGTTTTTTGATGTCCTGGACGGTCGGAACGAAATGTCTATGGAGGGCCTCAATTGTTTTGTTCTTCAGTGCCTCATCCATGAGCTTCTTGCTTCCCTTCATGATTCGCACGATGGCGGCATCGATGGTCGCTTGTCGATCTAGGTCAATGGCCTGCTCAATCTGTTTCGTCTCTTCCACCTGCGTTATATTGCCACTGTCAGTCGCGTTGAACAAGCTAAGGACACTGCCGAGGAGGCCTTACCGTTTCCTGTTGTTGAATGCTTGGAATGTGGATCTTGCGACGCTTATCCTCAAACTTGACATTGAACAAGAACTCATCCTCCTCCCCAATATCCCTTCCTGTTGGACGTTTAACCAGGACACGGAATTTACCTAAAGCCAACGACTGGAGGGTGAGGATGGCATCCTTCGGCTCTATAACATTCCACATCAGCAATCATATTTTCTGCCGGGTGTGGAAGGAACGCACTCATCCCGCTTAGGCTCAGTATATCCTTGTACGTTAACTTGCTCTCATTTTGGAACAGTAAAAGGACAACCGCTTGATACAAGCTGACTGAGAGCTCCTTCGTCCCCGAATCAAATTGCGCCGAAAGTGTCACAGTTCCGAGCGAGTGGTTCCACTCCAGTTTGTGATTCTTGTGCTTCAACTTGTAATATTCGTCGAAAGACGCGATAGCTTCCGACATCTAGAAATCCGCGGTGAAGGCTCGGGGTTAATCGAGGATCGTCGAAGGCACCAAAGCGGGTCCCACCTCAGGGGGCAATCCGATGGTTCCTTCATACTTGCCGAAGGGCCAGGTAGAGAACTTGAGCACCATAGCGGAGAATTTCTCATCTGCGTTTCTCCTAGAAGCACGATATTCTGCCAAGAGGTCGCGAGATAGAGCTATGTCCTTGAACATGTCGTTGCCCTTGCCGAATTCGGGATCGTATCCTGAAAGGGTTCACAGATTTACCTTACCGTCAGGAGTTTCATAAAGAGGAAGCCGCGCTTACCGTCTCTCAGTCGGTTTATTACCCTCTCCTCCAACGCGTCTGAAGCGCTCTTTTGTAAGAGAAGACGCTTGGCTAGCCCTCGCTCATAGAATGTACGGAAGACGTCCTTGTCTTTTGAAGGTAGAAAGCAGTGAGTGGCGCAATCAATGCGGTTGAGTGCATCCATTCACTCGCACCTTGAGTGAACCGATACAGCCCAAGAACATTGTCCAACTCGCGCCAAAAAGTCTCTTCATCTTCATCTCTCTGGCCTTTTCGCATGGCATTATCGATAAACTTGGCTAGCGGGGTAGGAAAGCCCTCTCAATGGATGTCCACAAACGGGAAAGCAACACCGTCCTCACCGATCATCTCAGCAGGTTTTCTCTTTCGAGCTAAGAACCCTTTCTCGAACGCATCGCGAGCGGCGTACGAGAACAAACGCTGTCCATCACTTTCGGGGTCTTCCTCCGACTTCGCAATGTCTTGCACCGTGTTTGCGAACGGTCGCTCGTGCAATGCCTCGATGAGGACTTTGTCCAAGAATAGCTTATCTTCCAGTAACCGTGGGACCATTTCATCATCTTTGGACGAGTCGGTGACGATGCCGCGCACGCAGACCTGCGGTCACATGGGTAAGGAACACAAGACGCTGACTGGACGATGAGATAAAGCGCGCCCACCTGCAGTTCTTCTCTAAACGCAGCCCGAAGGCTGTCCAACGCGTTGACCCTCCTATACAGGGTGTACATCCTTGCTATGTCACTGATGTTCCGTTCTTTCCATGCAGCAGCAAACCCTGAGGGAGATGAACGTTAGGATCCGGATCGCAAAGCTAACAAGTCAACTTCCACTGACCAGGCTTCGCAAGGCTGCTTGTAATCTCGGTCGGCAGCAAGGTGTGCTCTGCGGCATTCAACACGTCCTTTCGGCTAGGCTCGTCCATGATCCCCTTTGCTCTGGCATGCTCTTCATTCAGCCTTCGGTCGACATGCGCGAGGTAGTCGGCAGGTGACAAGAACGATCCTAGTCGCTTCGCTTCTTCAGTGTAAAATTCCGTCGTATAGGCGATATAAGGGTCCAGGAAATGACTCTGGAAGTAGCCAATGATGTGGAGAACGGAAATGAAGCGGAGGATGAGAGCTCGGTGGTCGGTTCTAAAACACGCGTCAGCCAGACGACTCGGGACGGCGTAGCTGCGTATGGGGAGGGCCACGGAAGACCGATCACCCACTTTTCCATGTCCACATCCTCCTCGGGCTTGCCTCCAGTCGATTGCGCACCGTTGGCACGCTCCTGCTTGGCCCACTCACGGATGCCCTCTGTTATCAGCGAAATCGATTGGCCATGCTGGTACACCTTCTTCCGAATGATATCGAGGCACAGGTCTCTACAAACGTTGTTCAATCGAATTAGATGGCCGCACGAGGAATGAGAACACCCCCTACCTGAAAGAGAGACGGGAAGGATCCCTCGTTACGAACCCAGTATCCAGAGCTGCAAGGATGGACCGCAACAGTCCCTAAAGTAGGCCAGACGGTAACGAAAGGACACCCGATCAGCGATCTCATCCTCCAGGCTCTGGTCCACGGGGACTCACGATCCTCCCATCCAGCCACTCCATGGCAATCGTGAACTTCTCCAGCCAAGCAACACCCGGCAGGCCCGCTGCACTGACAGACTTTATCACCGCAATAACAGCCCTCTCTACTTCCAAAGTCACCGCTTCGTAAACATCTTGCCCCTTGTGCGCCAAGACGACGAGGACATGGCAAGCGTGACTGGTCGCTTCGAACGATTCTGGTAAAGAGATCGACGACTCTCCTGGTTTGGTGTTGTCGCTGGGAGGCGGCGGGAGGGACAGTATCGCTCGAACCGAACGAACGAGGCGGGGGAGGAGCGAGTTTACCTCCGCTTGAAGATCGGGAGGAGCTGAGCGAGGGGTATGACCGAGCAGCCTCAGTATGCAGCCAAAAAGGACCGATAACGCCAAACTAAAGTCGGCTCACTAGATATGATATTCACTCTCATCCTCCTCTGCTGCCCACCGGCTCGTTCTTTCCCCTTTGCCAGGGGGGACGACGCTGAAGTGCCGCCCTGATCAAGTCGAGCCGCTTTCCTTGGAGGCGAGCTCATTCCACTGTTATCATTCTCAGAGGCGATGGGAGTGAACTTTGAGAACGCCCCGCTCGTCGATGGCAAGTTGTCCAATAGCATAGTCGCTGCTG
>KN823072.1:52698-84012 GCA_000827465.1 Tulasnella calospora MUT 4182
CTCTCTATCTATCTCTCCTTATTCTTTCGTTTGTGTTTTTCTGCTCCTCGTATCTTTTTCTAATCATCGCTCCCGCTTCGATTTTGTTAAGACCCCTGCACCCTCGAGATGAGCTAGGCGAACACTTTGCATCTTTTAAAGTTCGACCTACAGTCTCTCCTACGTATTGTCCCGCTTTGACTAGGGAAAGGTACAGCTAGTGACTACGCGAAACCGATAATAACAGATGCGCTACTTTCAACGGGTTCTGAACGAAGGTTCTAAGCTTGATGAGACTCGCGTTGCAATACAGAACCCCCCGGGAAGCCTCTGCCCCCTTGTGAGGTGAAGCGGAGTGGTGAATGAGAGCGGTGTGATCGGCGGTGACCGTTGTGCCGGGGTGGCATCTGACAAATCTATCCGTTGGTCCCAAATGGGGATGGTTTGGTAACAAGCCGGTTGGACTCACCCCCATTTCGGAATGCAAACCAAGTACTGTATGAGATCTGAGAGTTAGTTGGCGCCCCAATTATCGATAAGGTCCGTGGATATAGACCCGCATGGCATGCGAGCGGTGGTTTTGTTAACAAACCAGCGAAGAAAAGAAGGTAGTCAGGCGGAACCAGCCTCTACTCTCGCAAGACGGGGCTGCACGACCTCTCGAAAGAAAACATGTTTGACTACTCTATAGAGAAAGGATGGGATGAGTTGAGAGGGCTGTGATCCTATTGTTATTACGGAGTAGCTTACTCTATTCTATCGTGCCCTATTCCGGATCTACAGCCAAATAACCCAATTGCAAATAACATTGAAACGGAAAATGGTTATAACCCGGGTTATTCCCGTTAACACCGGTCACGGCGACCCATGTGGGAGGTCACGTGACACTGCCTAAACTAAGCGAGGTCGATTTGGCGGCTCCGCTCGTTTTCTCTCTGGGGTCGTGCAAGGTGTTCCCCTAAAAGGATGCAAACTTAGAAACCTTGAAAGTGTTCTAGAAACACGTGTCGACGTCTATTATAATCTGAGACTGAGACTGCACCCTCCCTGAACCATCGACCCCCCTCCCCCCAAGGCCTCTCTGCACAACCCTCACGAACTAGCTCCATTCAAGCACCCCAACATAATTCTTCCCTTTGATTTACGACTCACATCACTGGAGCGTTTTTCCCCTCGTATACCTTTCGTGCTGGACGCTATAATTAGGTTGAGAGAGATTCTCCATGTTCCCACGTGATCCCACATACGTTCTCACGGCCGTTACTGGAGCACCAAACCCTTTAGAGCTTCATACTCTCGCCGCCTCACATCCACTTCCCGTCGGATACTACCGTCTTCAAAACAGCTCCCATGCCCGGCAAAGGGTCATGGTCGCGGAGCGGGAGGAGACCGCCCTGCATTTCGCCGATGCACCGCTTGACCATGTGAAACTAAATCATCCCGAACAGAGGCTCCCCTCAGGCAAGCACTTTCCATTCAAGCTTTATCTGTAAGTTGATTCGCGTTTCTAGTATCGCTTCGGGGGCTCACGACACATCCACGCAGAATGCTCGAAGACGAGACCGTGGAGCCCTACGTCAAGTGGAGCAGAACAGAACATGGAGATGCTTTCTTGATTCCAGACACTGAGGCGTTTGTGGCGAACGTCATGCCCAAACACTTCAAAGAGATGAAACAGGTAGATGCGTCGCCGATGCCCGGATAAATGACAATCGATCTCATGCTTTATCGAAGTGGAACAGCTTCCAAAAACAGTTAAATAATTACGGGTTCGAGAAGCAAGGCAGAGTGAGTATCATCAACCTAGATCCTCTACGTCTGACGTCTCCAATGTCGATCCCCCTCTCGGATAGGGGCAAGGGAAGGCTCTATATATTCACTCGGGAAATAAATTCTGCAAAGGTCGCCCCGATCTTCTTCACGAAGTGCTACGTAGGCCAAACTGGCAGACAGATGCGTGCGTTCGTCGGGATTCAGGTCCAAGAAGGTCTACTCCCATCTCACCCACTGCTAACAGCACAAGTCCCGAATCCGGAAGCCAGAAGGACCCTCACGTCAGGAAGAACCACATCAAACATGAGAACGAACAGCTTAAAAAGAAGATCCTGGGATTGGAGAGGGAGTTCGAGGAACGCCAATCGGAGATGGAGGATCGACTCCAGACAGTGGAGAACCAACTTCAAATAACGCAGCAACGACTTTTGGAAATGGAGAACCAACTTCTTGAACTGTCCAAAAGGCTGGAAGGGGCATCCGTTGGAGACGGTGCGTTGAATTCCGGGGTCGATCCTGAGCTAGCGCAGCCTATAGGCAACTTCGATGCCTTGTACGGCGCTCTAAAGACACCAGCGGCTGCTGATGGTTGGGATCCAACCTACTACGCTGGCTCTCTTCAAGGTGATTCTTTTGAATCCTATCTGTCAACGGAGATGACCTACGGTCCTGTCGATCCGGTGTTTGGTTCGGCCTTTCTTAGCTCGTAAATACCCGTTTGGGGTCTCGTGTTAGCCTCACAACGCTACTTCGGTCTTTGAACCCTTGGCTGTTGCGCCGCCCGAGCGTGCTCGGCCGCCCCAACATCTCAACGGTTTTTTCGAGATGCCTCCGCCTTCGCTAACTATGTATAATACCTGTATTTTATGCTTATGCTTTGGCCATTCATGATATCTCATATCCTTTTCCGGGGTGGACCGAGCCATAGAAACCGAGAAGAAACGGAAGGCGGAAGCTGGCGGCGGTGAGGAATCAAAGAAGAAGAAGATTGAATCGCCACTCGGATCCTAGACGGATGTAGAATTTGCATAGTAGTGTATCCTCGTATCAACATATACTATGCATCCTATATCTGCTGGTGTTTCAAACACAGTGTTAGAAACGCCGTTAGAAAGTCCCGGCGAGTTTCTCACCTAGCCCTACTTCCGAACAGCAACCCTTCGTTGATCTTCGAGGCGGCGGTGGTAATGGGGGTGGAGGAATCATGTCTATGTGAAGCATGATTACGAGGGTGCAAGAAGAACTGGCGGTGACGAGGAAGCAGATGAGGCAGCAGGCTTTGGAAATGGAAAAGATGGAGACCGAGTTGGAAGCGTCGAAGAAGGAAAGGAGGAGATGTAGATGATGGTGTGTCGGAGTTGCGGCGGTCGTGACGTTGCGCCGAGAAGCAATAGCTCCGAGAGCGCAGGAAAGCACACCGAGAAGCGTGTGGCTGGAGTGGTTAACCGACCCAGAGCTTCTACAGGATCTGGTGGGCGGTTTGGTAATCGAATGATTTAAAGCATGGTGTCTGTCTTTTCGTTCATTGATCCTTCCCTTCTCGCTATATTTATCCTCGTTAGTATCTGTGAGTACTCCCTGAATCTCCCTCCGGCTTCCTTCTCGCTGACCACTTTCCCCCTTTCCAGTTTAGTTCCTCTCTTGTTTCCTCCCAGCAGCGTGTGTACCTGTCCTCTCATTTATCTGTCATTTGTTTGGCTCTCCCTCTCTATCTATCTCTCCTTATTCTTTCGTTCGTTTTTCCCTTTACTTTTCGTGCGCTTTGTCTAATCATCACTCTCGCTTCGATTTGTTGTCGACTCCGAGGCAAGGACCTCGATAACGATCCCTAGAGCTCATGACGCACTCAGATAATGAGCAAGTCAGATATTTACCACTATATATGCTATCGACAAGGTTCAAATTTGCCTAGCTCCCTCGCCGCCGTCGAAGAAAATAACCATGCGTCTGTGGGGAGTCTTTTAATCTCTGATGGCGAGGTCACGTTCTGTGAGATGATCGCTGTGGAAGTAAGGGCCTTCACATCCTTGATACTGTGTACCGGTCAAAAGAGCGGGGGAGGGGGATTGTTGGATCGAATCTGCAACCCTTATTCCCTATTCCTTGATCTTGAGGTGTATACCATTGGATGTGTGGATTGATTTCACAAAGCAATACGCCATTTCAGCTGTTTGGGGGTGGGTACCTGCTACTTAGACTGCGAGCCAATCGACATGGCTCTTTGAAGCTATCTGCCATGAGCAGAAGAAGCCTTAATGACAAAGAACTCGGATGCGCAACAGCTCTTGTCATTGTCTGTGGCAGTTTTGGGTGGGGCGATGTCGGCGAGGGTTGACATTATGGTGTTGCTACACGGAGAAGTTCCCTCACAGCGGAGCGTGAGACTTGCTAACTACCGTTGGTGAGATGCCGCCCCGTTCAGTTTACCCTCTTTTTTCGTCTATGTTGCACATTGGGGCGTGTTTTTTCGAATAATTGTAACTTAGAAACTTAGCAAGTGTGTGGAAACATCTCAGCGATCGATCATAAATTCGAACTATGTAATTTATAGCTCGACAGTCCGCCCCCTTCGTTCATACCCTTACGAAATAGCTTCAGACACCCGACTACAGCCATCTCAATACTCTACTCCCCTTTAACTTCTGTCCTTGTGATTAGCGTGTTCTTCAGACTGACATCGCTCTAAGTCCTCTGGAGGGTCTCGCTCGATGATACCGAGAACACGTGACGTACCACCCTGCTTCCCCTCCTCGAATACGGCAACTCAAGCAATAAATCCTTCAGAGCCTCATTCTTTCTCCTCCCCCTCATTCCCCAACGATTGCACGCTTTGGCCGTCAAACTCCGACGAGCTTGACCAAAATAAAGCGTTATACCATTTCAAAATAGCTCCCATGTCCAGCACAGGCTCACAGGAGAAGCGGCCGAGACAGACGTAAACACTCTGGCTTTCTCTCCCGAACCGTTCAATGGCGCTAGACCAAATTGTTGGGAACAGAAGCTCCCACCGGGAAAACGATTCCCGTTCAAGCTTTATTCGTGAGCGGATTCTTGCGTCCAGTATCACCTCGCATGCTGATGGCTCCACGCAGCATGTTAGAGGACGAGACCCTCAACCACTACGTCGGGTGGAGCAAAAGCAAGGGCCGAGACGCTTTCCTGATTCCGGACATCGAGGCGTTTGTAGCATATGCTCTGCCGAAACATTTCAAGGAGATGAAAGAGGTATGTATACATAGCCAGTACTAAGACAAATGATGCCTGATCTAATATTTTTCCGAAGTGGGGTAGCTTTCAGAAATAGTTAAATAATTACGGATTCGAGAGGCAAGACAGAGTGAGTACTGCCGACCTTGGTAGTTTTCTCCTGATGTCTCCAATGTCGGCTATCCTGCCGATAGGGTCCAGATAAGGCTCTATTCGTCCACTCTTGAGACAAATTCCGCCAAGGCCGCCTAGATCTCCTGCCCGACGTAAGACGAAGGCCAACATGTCAGACCCCAGCACGTTCAGGGCAGAAACGACCCTCTACGCCCCTCACACCCACAGGTGACAGCTCAACTGTCGAATCCGGAAGTCAGAAGAGCCCTCCTTTACGCAATAATAAGCATGAATACGATAAAGAATGGCTTATAATGGAGGTCCTGGAGCTGAAGAGGAAGTTGGAAAGCTCAAAAGAACGACTCCAGGCTGCAGAGAGCCGGCTTCTGCAAATAACGGAGCGACGACGTCTGGAAATGCAGAATCAGCTTTTTGAACTATTCGGAATGCTAGAACGGGCGCCCATAGGAGACGGTGCGTCGAATTCCGTGGTCGATCCGGGGCCGGCCCAGCTTGTGGGAGACGTCGATGTCCTCTACAACGTTCTGAACACGCCGGCGGTTGCTGATGGCGGGCTTTCAATGTACGACACCGGCTTTCTCGAGAGTGTTTCTTTTGAATCATATTTTTCAACGGGGATGATCTATGATTCCGTAGATTTATCGCTTAGTTCTGCTGTTCTTGGTCCCTAAGTATCAATCTCCTGTCTAATTTTGACCCCGAGATTGTTATTTTGGTCTTTGAACCTTTGGCTGTTGGGCCGCCCGCTCGGCAGTCCCAACATCTCAAAGGGGTTTGTAGATTAACTCGAGTTTCACTTACTGTACATACTACCTGTATAATGGAGGTTTACCCATCCAAGATATGCCGTATCCTTTTTCGGAGACTCGTGTGGGTGCTAGGCCTTGGGACGCAGCGAGCTCGAGACGGGTGGATCGCCATAGCTGCTTGGGACGCTTGTGAACGGCGATGAGCGGTGCCGAGTAGTATTAAATGTTTACCCATCAATTAACAACGCGATCTCGAGGATGATGAGTTGTGGGTACGGGGAATATGCTAATAACGATCCTCCGTTCCACTTCAAGTTGTCGTCAGGTAATTTAGGGACGAGACTCTAGTCTCACGGGATTATTAGGTAATGCGTTCTACTACTGCTCGCTAACACTTTCCTTGACTACAGATTCCACAAAGATATGACCAGCCTGAAAGAGGGGAGGGCCGCACAACGCGGGCACCCGAGCCTCTGAAGGAACCACACGAGAGGCTCGCAAGAGTCTCTAGCAAACCCAGGTTGCGTCGAGCAACACGCTCTTAAGGAGCGGGACGGTGAGGGCTAGCCCCAAACCAAGCCACTGGGGTGGTCGCCGTTATCTCCGTAGCCGGGTCTGCTGAGGCATTCCCGCGAAGCTATATCGCATGAGACCAGAGGGGAGGTTTAGTGAGTAGGGCCTCGGAGGCCGTAAGGCCGATGAGGTGGAGTCTCACACTGTTTAGGCCCTGCACCGACGTACCGTCCTAGCGAGACGGGAGTTTAGACCGAGTAACGCCGGACGTCGAGACGCAGGTGAGCTTAATCGTCATTAAATGATTCCCACCCTTTCCACAAAAAAAAAAAAAAAAAAAAAAAAAAAAAAAAAAAAAAAACAGATTCCACAAAGACGCGCTCTTAGCCGAAGCGTAGCCGAAGCGCGAACCCCTTTCTTTCCTTTCGTAGTACCTGCTCGCCTCTCTCGTCTTCCGTGTCTCGCCTATTCTACTTTAACCGGACTGTACATCTACTCCGTCCCTGCGTATATAAATAAGTTAGAGTAGTTGTATCGTGCTGTAACTTTCGACTAATACAGTCTTACGGCCACTGAATCACCCGGAGTGAATTCGACTTTAAGGCTACAAATAAACTCTACGAAATATCAACAACCCAACCACGTGAGATCGCTTACCTCAGCACAGCGACCTCACAAATTCCGTTTCGATTATTGTTCGTCGATCAGCGTAGCTCACCCCCTCCCGGTCGAAGACCAGTATCCGGACTAGGGCTGGTAGGCAACCACGGTCAAATACGAGGCTTGTGAATGGGGATAGGTGGTGTGGGTGTTGTACGTGGTGCTGACCTCGAAAGAGGAGATACCCTCAACTCCACCTACGAGTAGTTTTTGAGGTTTGGTAGATGTAGGAACGTGTCCTGGTTTTTTATTCTGTGTGATTACTGTTTCAAGTCAGAGGACCAGGTGTCATCACGACATCGGGCTGCTCTTCCCGTTAGTGTCCGGCTGCAGGCCTTGCCGCCGATGTTGAGGCTGGTAACCGATTTGTGACTCTTGGTTGTACCTTATCTACTGCATTAGGATTAGTAAGACATTATGGTGTCTAGAAAGTCTGTTTATTCGATTGTATGTTCCGAAAAGGATGAGAATACATCTCAGCTTTGTCGGGCAAGCTGTTGTGTCTGTATCCCGGGCTAGCTGGGTACTACAACGTCAACCAATTACGGCTTAAGAATAAATATACAATGCTCTTATACCCAGTTCCCATAATCATAATCAAACAATATTTTGGCCCTCACTAATCGCAATAATAATATTAGATTTATCGATCTCCCCGATAGTGCTGAAGCCTTACGTTCTCTCCGGAGACGAAACCAGCCTACAACGTCCCGAAACTTTACCCCACTGCATTTATGGTGAATAGCGCGAGGGCCCGTTATTCATTACTAGCCCCATATCACCACCCGCCAGCACTGCGGACGTGTATCATGCCGCAATTCATAGGCCTCTGGGCCGCAGAAGCCCTTCAGTTCGAAATCTCCTGGCGTGAAGACGGTCATTCACACATGTTCACCCGTGGATCGACGGAAAGGGTGCACGCATAACCTCCAGATCATATCGAGTATGTCTTCGCTTGGAAGGGAAAATGAGCCTTTGCCGTTCAGCGCTCGGTAATATTCACCGGGAAAAGCGATGGCTTTCGTTTCGAGACCGACAAATTCCCTGCTGTCGGTGGATGCCACAGTACTATTACAAAGTGCACGGGTGAGTTGCTTGTCGTATATAAAATATAGGTTTTACTTGCATTATTAACGTAACGGTCTCTTTTCTGCTCCTTAGGTCTCACCAACACCGCACGCGTCGCCCTTCGGAGAGCAGTGCGTTTGGTTTCTCCCGTTTACCCCACATTCGGGCGGGACCAGCACAATGGCTCGTCAGCAACAAATTTCCGCCGCCTCGATTGCGGCTTGCGGCTTGCGGCTTCCGCCTTCCCCTGGCTGTGCCCCTCAGTAGCCACCCCTTGCTCGTCTCCAGCGGGGCGCGGCTGGTGGGGATGGTGTCGAGTGTGATTACGAGCGTGTGAGAAGAACACGCGGCGACGAGGAGCGGATAGGGTGGCGGGCTTTAAAATTGGGAGGATGAAGAGCGAGTTAGACGAAGGGGCAGGAGGAATGAAAATGATGGTGTGTCGGACTCGGTTGCGGTGGGCCTGGCTGAGCCCGGGGAGGACCGTATGGCTGGAGTAGTTAAGAGCCCCTACGGGATCTGTTAGCTAGTTTATTAGTTGAATGATTTGAAGGGTGGCGTGGGATCTTTTCGTTCGCTGTTCCTCGCTATTTATATCCGTCACTGCCTGTGAATACCCTTTATAGCTCTACTTCTTCTTAATTGCTCCATCCTGACCGCGTTTGCCTGTGGAGTATTGCTCGCCCCTTGTTTTATCGTCAGCAGCATGCGTACTATCCTTGCTTCCTTGGTTCGATTCTCCTTCCTTATTCTTTCGTTTGCGTTCCACTGTTCTCCGTGTGTTTTTCTAATCATCGCCCTTCCTGCGATCTTGTTATATAAGGCGCGTGTTCCCACGGGATGGGCCGGGCTAACATGTGTTGTTTTAATGCCGCTCCCCGGGTGTGACCAATACGATTGTTCTGCTTTACCCAGGAGAAGGTATAGCATACACGATATCATACTAGCAATGGCAACAATGAATCGATAATAGCAGGTACGCTCCACCGGTTTCTAAACAGGACTTCCGGGCCATTAAGGCGCCGGGTCTCGCTGTGCGCGGTCCATGCAGAACAGCCCAGCGAGTCTCTGCCCCTCTTTAAAGTTAACGTGAGGTGAGACGGACTTTGCGCTACGTCAGGAACGGTTTCTTTGAAGAAGACTTTGAGGGAAACGCTGGTTCCCTTCACATGATTCTGAGGTCATGTTAACCGAGTCTTCCGGTTCCACTTCCACCTTCACCTCTCCCTTCCTTTTGTTTGGCCACAAATCAGGGAACATCCCGTAAGAACCAATCGCATCAGCTCCACCTTCCTTTTAGGGGCCTGATGTTGACTTGTTGACCCATCCCAGAACAGATCACTCTCAGGGCTTGTCCTCTCCGACAAGATTAACCCCGGTAGATTAGGCGCCCGTACGACCGTTCTTATATACGGTCCGGCCCCTTTATCCCGCACCAAGTTAGATGACCATAGCCATGCAGCAAGTTGCAAATGATCGGGTTGCCTCAGCTTGCGCGACCCGAGGCACTGGATGGTATCGGGACACCGACACCTCTTATGAAACCCTCGAGCAACAGATGGTAATGGAACAACTCATTTGGCCGCATTACATGGAGATAGGAGCGAGGGACTCGCAAGCTCATCGGATATCGGGGCGCATTCGTTAACACAGCAGGCTCTACTCTCGGCCGGCGCTTTCCTCACCTTAGCAACGTACAATTATAGGAACATGACGAGCAATCGATAGTAGCAGACACGATTTGTTCGAGCTCAGCAACAACGGGTTCCCAACCAGTTACTCGTGGTCTCGGCGGTGTGATGAAACCGACTGTGGTGACCGAGTTGGCACTCACAAGCCCTTGACCAGGGACTTCTACGCATTGAGGCGCGGGGTCCAGCCGCGAAGTCGAAGTCAAGATAATCGAGGCAGAGTTGATGATATGGAAAGGAGCTAGTCTTGCGAGGATAAGGTTCCACGTGAGTCATGGACGGAGTTCGAGTACGTTTCCGTTTCCGTTTCCGCTTCATTTTCTGTTTCTGTTTCTTTTCCTCCTACAATTAACGTCTACATACCGAATAAGGCTACTCTTCAGTAATGAATTCTCAAAAAGGAGGGCCGTGGATGCCCGGGTGTTATCACCTTTCTGCGAGACGGCCTATAATTCGCTAGCATGCAATCGATCCAACTGCAATCGATCAAGCACCGAAAAACACTAGATAAGATACCATTTTCACCTTGCTTCTTCCCTCATTCGTACACCCAGACCCCCAGATGATAACCCCTGCTCTCATACCTGTGGTCATTATCTTCCTGGAGGCACCACGCATTTGGCAAACACAGAACACCGTATCCTCGGGCCTTTCGATCACTGATAACCTAGAAACACGAAGCCCATTTCAGAAACACGCTGCGGCCGTTATAAATTTACCGAAGGAGAGACACACATCCAACCTACTATTACCCCCTCTCGCGCGACTCGCCGATTGTCTTCGCGAATCAGCTCCCCCGATTCCAACGCTCTACTCGCCTTTGAGCTGCAACTTCTCTCGCCGTGTGTAACGTGATTCTCTGCCTAAAATTCTTGTCCCAATTGTACTTGCCTTTTCTGTGGAAGTGTCTTCGCCATGTCCCCAAAGCAAGCGCTCGACGTCTTTTCGTTCTCGACAGCTCAGCCGCCCAATCCTTCCGCGTCTCACACTCCATCTTCTCGCTTAGACCTTAAACCTTCCGCCGGATGCATGCTCGGGGCTCAAGGCCTCCGGGAGGTCGGTGAAGCACAATACTCTCGTCAAAATGCTCCCAATGCCCGGCAATGGGCAATGGAAGAAGAGAGCACCGAACAAAATGCCGACGCCACTCCGGCTTTCTCTCCCGTGCCGCTCCGTGACGGTATCAGATCAGATCATCATCGCGAACAGAAGCACCCATCGGGCAAGCAATTTCCGTTTAAAGTTTATGAGTGAGTGGACTACTAGATCTACCACCGCTTCGGGTGTTGATGTTTCTGTGGAGCATGCTGGAAGACGAGGCTATGATGCGCTACGCCCGGTGGATCAAAAGCGGGCACCGGGATGCTTTCTTAATACCCGACATTGACGCGTTTCTAGCGAATGTTATGCCGAAACACTTCAAGGAAATGAATCAGGTAAGCCCGCCCGCACTTAGGTAATCGACGATTAAACTCATGATTTTTTTATCGCAGTGGGCCAGCTTTCAAAAACAGTTAAATAATTACGGATTTGAGAAGCAAGATAGAGTGAGCGCCGGCGTCCTCGGAACCACTCGGCTAACGTCTCTGATGTCGATCATCCTTTTTGGTAGGGTGCGGGCAAAGCTTTATATGCTCACTTGGAAAATAAATTTCGCAAAGGCCGCCCAGATCTTCTCCCCCAGGTGCTGCGTCGGCCACACTGGCCGACAAATGCATGCATGCGCCAGGATTTGAGTCCCGCAAACAAACGACCCTCCACCCCAATCACGCCGACAGCTCCCCAACTCGAAAGTCATATCTATCCTAATCGCAAGGAGATCCAGATTGAAACCAGAAAATTTCTTGAAGCGAAGATTTTGGAGTTGGGGAGAGAGTTAGAAAGCTCGAAGACGACCCAGTCGATGATGGAGAACCGGCTTCAAGCAACGGAAAGTCGACTACGAGTAGTGGAGCATCAACTCTATGAGCTGTTGAAACGGCTACAAGGAACGCCGGTAGGAGTTGGGATGTTAGGTTCAAACGTCCGTATGGTAACTGTGCGGCCTGTGTAGGATTACGATTTCTTTCACGATGAAGCCACCGAGGTAACTGTAACGCCCGGTGCCTCCCTCACCGAGTCCTCACTGCAAAGCGTTTTGTTTGAGTCTCATCTGACAAAGGAGTCGGCACCCGGTGTTTTTGATGATGCGGTCGAGGCCGGTGTTGGAGCTTTCGAGTCCCTCCCCGGGCCATCGCAAAGCCTGTCGTCTGGATCCAATCCAACAACGGAGTCGACCTTAGGTGTCTTTCACCACCTATCTGCGGGATTTGTGGGTGGCTTGCATACAGAACTCAACGTTACTGGGTCCCTACACGGTTCATCTTCTGAATTCTATCTTGCAACGGAGATGGCCTACGAAGGACTTCATACCCACAACACTGCCAGCCAAGTGCAGAGCGTGCCTCCTGAGTACCACTTGGAAACGGGACCAGCCCTCAATTCTATGGTTCCAACTCTGCGGTAGCGTGGGCCCTAGGCGTATCTCTCGCTGGCCACGTCGTCGTAGTCATCATCCTCTCGTTCATTCTCTTTCGCCAAGCTTGTGCTAGCTTGCCACCGAGATGCGTTCTCTCGCTGCCACGTTACCGCAGGCGTGATCCTGTCGTTAATCCTCTGGTTCCAGGTCTGTGCTAGCTTGCCACCGAGATGTGTCTCGCTGCCATGTTATCGCAGGCATCATCCTCTTGTTGAGCCTCTTGTTCCAAATCAATGTCGCTGTGCCCCTATGACAGTCTCCTTCGCGGAAAGAAGAAGGTTGCTTTGGAGCGTCAGTTTTACGGACAACATTTTACTCTTACTCCTGAGTCCCAGGGGCCACGCCCGACGAGGCTCCTCGCTGATCAGCTCACTCTTCGGCCGGGTTTCGAGTGAAATACGACGGGTAAAAGGGACCACTGTGTCGCCTTCCTCGCCAAACACCCCGCCGCCCAGGGCACACGTCGTTGCCGATGACGACGCAAGCAATGGTGAGTTGAGGACTGCAAGAGAAATCATGTCTAGTTTATAGTAGATTTATTATATTACGATGAAATTGTTAATTCTGTGGTTCTATCTTGGAAAACGTCTAAAATTTGTGCAGTTGGCATAGAATTGTCGGTGTCGGCGGGAGTCACATCGTCAACCCGTTAGTTACTATCGAGACTCCCGAAACATGGCGAAAATGGAATTTAGTGGGTATTTCCAGAATGATGACTATTTATAGATCGTTCTAAGCCACATATCTGCACTCTCGATCCGTGACATCGTCACCGGTAGCTGCCGTCGTGGACAACAGCATAACCCTGGCTGAAACGGCGACGACGGTGAAATTGTTGGTGAAGGTGATTGAGTAGGCCGGCAAGTCGCTTGGAATCGTTCCGAGGGGTTGTTAGCCAGCGGATAGTCAACCTCATCGGGCATGGCCCCTGGGTAAGGAATGAAGACTACAGACGGGCTCGACGTTTCCCAGCCAGTAGAGCAAAATTCATCTATTTTTCATCCGAAAAGTAGCCCTCTATCGGCGTTTCGCTTCTGTAGGTTTCCTAGCTTCACAACAAGGACGATGAACGAAGAAAGCAGCGGAAACACTTGAATAAGAAAAAGTGTCCCACTCCTAAGTTCTCCTTCGACTCACCTCCCTTGATGTATTAATTTGCGTTGAGGAAATATAACGTCTCATGTGCACGTTCCTGGCCACAGCGTACTGTAGTTATACACCATTCATCAGACTTTTAAACCCACAATGAAAAATCGCTTGGTCTTGTTTACCCCCCCCCCCCGCGGGCGTGTTCGTTTATACGACGCCCTTGGTTGCGCCCCTCCTGTCCTCTCCACTCTTCAAAGCCCCAAGTCGGTCTCCTCGTTACAACCCGCCATTGATCTCATACCTTTTCTTTGTATTGGGCTCTCAGACCCTAGCAACTCCCCTCTTCTATGCGCTTTTACATTGGCGTCCCTGCTTTAGCCTCCCAGCTCTTCTTGGTCCACGCACTAACTGAGTACATACTTCCCCTTCTTTTCTTATTACATTTATGGGACTTCTTTCCATTAGTCTAGAGTTCTCCTTCTCTACCACCCTACATACCGGCTTGTGATGACATACCCACTCCGGATCCACACCTGAAAGCCAGGCAAGGCACGGCACGACCAAAGCTCTCTGGTCTAAACGACTTCATTCTCGCACCAACTTTCGCTGTGGCCAGGACTGCCCGAAGGGCTATCCCCGATTCTATGTAGTAGAGGAGGGTTTTATCGAGGTCGAATGCGGGTTACACGACTGACAAAGCCTCGGAATCATGTTCGACTACAGCTCTCGACAGCTCTATCCTCCGGAATAAAAGCCGAGAGGAGACCGACTACGGGTACTTGGACCGTGTGTTGACATATCTATGTTGCTGCAGGGCCGGCGAGAGTACATTGATGGCAATCTCTTTGCTACGTTTCGGTCTCTTTCATTCCTGGCGATGGGAAGCACAATAGTCTTTCCCAATGATCAAAATTACTGAGACCGCATTCACAGGGAAAACGTGGCCACGAGCAAGCACTATAAGTATCCTGAGATGCATCGGCGAGCGTTTCATAACTGTTGCGCACCTGCGGGCCGCCTGAACGATCACAGTAAATTCCTGCGGCTAAGCTCAGCACCGACCGGGTATTCACGTTATTTGGAGAGTAATTGCTTTTGTAGAACCGGAGACTGGCGCTTGCGCCGCTACGATGCTTTTAGGACAGGTTTTCGGATGGAGAGAGGTGGAATGTGTTGTTTACTAACGTGTTTGCACATGTGGCACCGCAAACCATGGTTTTGGAGGCTTCCTTTAGCGATCCACCACGGAATCGGCCCTCATGTGTTCCGGGCTATATCCAGGCGCCTTTAATAAAAGATTTTAACTTAGAAATCTAGAAACCCTAGAAACGTCGCGTTTTTATATATAAATTGCGATGAGACAATGGGCCATTGGGCCTATATCCTTCGTCCTTACCTTCGCGAACTGGTTTCACACAAGCGCCTTCAGTCATCTTAAGCTTCTGATCGCATTTAAATCTCAGCTTCTATCACTGTAGGTGATGTGCTCCCCCTGCTGAGATCACTTATCCAATCTGCGCTGGTCTTTTGCTCCCCCGTAGTCCCTAACCACTGATGTTTTCATGTGCACGCGACCCGCGACCCGCCTCACCATTCTCGAATCCCGGGGCTCAACCAATAAATCCTTCAGCGTTTCATACCTTCTCCTCCCCCTCGCTTCCCGCCGAATTCACGCTTTTGCATTCAAACTTCTACCAGCTTGGCCGAGGTGAAGGGCTGTACCCTCCCCAAAATAGCTCCTATGTCCGGCACGGGGTAATGGAAGAGGAGCGCGAGGAACCCGATCCAAACGCCGCTCTGTCTTCCTCCCTTGTGCCATACAACAATGCTACACCGACTCTTCGAGACCAGAAAATCCCCTCGGGCAAGCGATTCCCATTCAAGCTTTATTCGTGAGTGGATTCCTACCTCTAGTATTGCTTCGAGGGCTGATGCCTCAACACAGAATGTTACAAGACAAGACCGTCGAGCGCTACGTCATGTGGACCAAAGCAGAACAAAAAGACGCTCTCCTCATTCCCGACCTCGAAGCGTTTGTAGCAAATGTCCTGCCCAAACACTTCAAGGAGATGAAAAAGGTATACCCCACCAGTACTGAAATAAATAAATCAATCTCATCCTTTACCGAAGTGGGGCAGCTTTCAAAAACAGTTAAATAATTACAATTTTCAGAGGGAAGACAGAGTGAGCACCGTCGACCTTGATACCTTCCACCCGACATCCCTAATTAATGTTGGTTGTTCTTTCTAATAGGGATCAGGCAAAGCACTCTATACTCACTCTCAATTCCGCCGAGGTCACCCAGAGCTTCTACCCGACGTGGGACGTAGACCAAAATGTCAGATCCCGGCATGTCCAGGACAGGAACGACGTTCTACGCCCATCGCACCTATAGCTGGCAGCACAACTCCCGAATCTGGAAGTCAGACAGATCCTCCTTCGCATTGTGATCAAGTTGAATACGATAACGAAGGGGTTAAATTGGAAATCTTGCAGCTGAAGCGTGAGTTGGAAAGCTCAGAGGAGGGTCGAGCGGCAATGGAGGTTCGACTCCAAGTCGCGGAGAGCCGACTTCATGAAACAGAACAACAACTACTAAGAATGGAGATTCAAATCCTTGAACTGTCAAAAATGCTGGAGCAGAGATCCATAGGAGACGGCACGTTGAATTGCGTGGGCGGGCCTGGGCCAGCACAGCCTGTGCATGGTGTCGATATCCTCCACAACGTTGCTCCGAACATCCCGACGGCCGCTAACGGCGGGCTTCTGACGTTTCATACTGGTTCTCTCCAGAGCGATTCTTTGGAATCCTATCTGGCGATGGAGATGACATACGGTCATGTCGATTCACTGTCTGGTTTGGACTTTCTTAACCTTTAAGGATCGGTCTCAGGTTGACTTAGCCCTGCAACCATTACTTTTGTCTCTGAACTTTTGGCTGTTGAGCCGCCCGAGCTTGCTCGGCCGCCCCAACATCGCAAAGGCTTTTGCGAAGAGTCTCGAATTTCCGCTGATCATGTGTACTACCTACGTGCCTGCATTTACCGTTGTATAAAATCTGTCACCTTTGCCCGAAAAGTCGCCTCGTTGCGAGGCGCCTGATGGCAAGGTCAGTACGAGACCGGATGGATCGTCAGGAATGCTTGTGAACGGTTTCGATGACATGTATCAGGCCCTCGATTGACCTCGATAATGACAAGTTTGTCGGTACCAGGAATTTGTGAGTTGTCGTCGCCAACTCTCGCCCTCGAGCTTATATAACTCTGCACAAATTGCGCTTCGTCGATCAGCTCGGGCAAGAAAAAATGCGTGGGGACTGCCAGTGGTGTACATTTGAACTTGGAGCGGTACGCAACCCGATGATCATGAATCAGAACAACCTGAGTGGGTGTCGCAATGCTGCTCCAAGTCGACAAAACTATGGAATGCCGTGAACTCAGTCTGCGGACACTATGCGAGAGGTTTGGGACAAAGAGGCGCGCTGGAATCCTGTGATCGGAGCGAGAGGATGAGGTATTCACGGGTCGCGCCACCTAACAACCTCGGCGACTATATATTCCCTTACCTATTTGCTCTAAATGAAAGCCTTTCATGTCTTACAAGTGAACTTGGTCGCTTACGGATGTGTGGGTCTTGCTGTTGCAGGAGGGCCTCGGGTCAGCGATTAGTGGCGTATTGTGCTCGCGTCCGTATCGGTGGCTGATGATCTGACCACTGCATCGACTCGACACCGTACTAGCGAGTCGCTTGCCTTGCAGACGAGTCAACTTCGAGCGTACGTAGATCCGTATCATCGTTCGGCAGATCATAGAGATAGGATACTGCCAACGATGATAGTACCCAGGCACTCTCGACCTCAGACTTCGTGTTTCGTTTGGGGGCCGAGACTTGATTGGGAACTTGCCTCGAGTACTTTTCGCTTGGGTTATGGCCAATGATTTCTCAAAACGCTGTCACCCTTGCTCTTTCTTCGTGCTCCATCCATACGTCTAGGCACCTTACCGATGATGGTTCCTCTTGCAAACGTGTTCCCCCGGACTTTTGTTACATTGTGATCACGTGATGAGAGCGGTGATAAGGTCCGTGCCTTAAGTTGGGTGGCGTCCTCAAAGCCTCTGTTCGCGCCCGCACGATGTCGTATTAATAGCTTGATGGGTTGAAAGTTAAGCGAGCGTCCAACGTATATAAAGACGAGAGTGGTGATGGTTAGGAGGACGGTCGGGCTGACCTCCCGTCTGCTCGCTCTTTGCTCCTTGGCCTCTGCGCTCCTGGCTTTCTCTGGCACCCTCAGCTCTCCCGATCCTGGAACCCCCTTTGGCATAGTCCGGAATCCCTCCGTGAGACATATACGCTCCAAGACGGACCGACCTTCCTGCCCCCGGGTGTTGTTCTGCGCAAGCACCCAACATTGGCGTCGCTCGGGAGAGTTGTCGGGGGGCGATCGGTGCCCCCAAAACGGAGGTGGTGGTCCCTTGGACTGCGGCCGCCCGCTATTCGGTTATCGACTCTCAGGAGGCCGAGCGTTGCCGAGTGTGTCATGGCGGCGCGGGTGGTGCCTGTGTGGGGTAAAGGCGCATCCAGATCTAGACTAGTTCTGTGATGTAGGGATCGCCAAAGATGACGCGAAGAAGAAACAGTGTTTTGCTGTCGCCGCCGTCGTTTCGGCTCCTTCAACGCTTGAACTACGCGACGCCCTTAAGCTTTGCAGTTCAACTTCTTCATGGAGAAGCATTCGGCGTTGGAGCTGTCCGTGGGCATGACAGCTTGTCATAATGTGTGAATACAGTTTCAAGGGGCAGATGCGGGAGAACGTCCGAGGTTTGCATCCGGAAACGGGGGAAAGCCTATTTTTTCTCTCAATTTTGCCACGTGAGTCTTGAAATATTTCTCCGTCCCTGAGCAATCTTCATTCGCCATCTTCAAAGGAGTAACTCGGAGTGAAGGGAGTCGTTGATAGAAGACTTGTGACAGGATGGCCTGTGCTGGGGCCGTTATCTCCCTTTCTGCGAGTTGGCAACGAGACCGTCCTGCCGCGATCTGCCATAAAGGGTCTGACACTTAGGCCCGACCCTCATCAATTATCTCTTGGCCTCTCATGTAAGTTGTTTCTCCGGCGGGTCCTGATCCGCAGAAAACAACGCAACCCACAGACCTGTCACTCTAAAAAGCCGGCCACATTCTCGACGCTTCTCTCGTGGCTCCCCCTTCATCCATCTCTCTCCTCCCTCTCGCCTTTCCTGTCATCTTTCACTCTTTTACCAACCTTCACCACTCTCTTTAAGAAAACCCCCAACTTCCTTTTTGGCTAATCCACCAAGAAAACATCGTACAAAGTCCCCCCGCCCCAAAGTCCCTGAATTTCAATCCGAACCAATGAAGTCCATGATCGTTGCATTTGTGGCTGCAACCGCCCTTCTTGCTTCCTCAGTCTCTGCCTTGCAATGCGGGAAAGGATACGGTCCCAAGGACGGTACTTGCCAGCTTTGCGATGCTGGTTCGTACAACGACCGTGAGTGACCGCTCCTCAACAAGTTCCCGCGGATCGTCCCGGCGTTCTAACCAAGCAACTCGTTCGCCCTTCCCTCGCACATGCTTTAGAGGACGCTGGTGAATGCAAAAAGGCTCAGACCGGTTGGTACGCCTGCGGTTCAGAATCCCTCACTTGCCGCGGTGCTACTCAACAGAAACAATGCGGTAAAGGTAAAGCAAAATCCCTTTTTTAATCATTTCCTCGGCCCCCACCAGAGCTCTAGAAAAAAAAATTAACCAATCACTTTTGCTCCACTATCGTGATGCATAGGCTGGTACGCTACGGGCGAAGGAAACGCATATTGCACCATCTGCCCCGCTGGAAACATTTGCCAATCCGATACCACCGACAAGCCACTTCAATGCGTTCCTGGTGAGTTTGTCCTACCCCCCGACAGAGGGAAAGATTTCCCCTAACTTGTTTTTGCTTGGTACAACAGGGCGTTACATGCCTCACGAGGGCTCAGGCGACTCGCAATGCTTGGAGTGCGACGTCGGCACGTACAACAACGAGTACGGTGCTACGGCATGCTGCAAGTGCTGCGCTGGTACCTTCAACGACAAGACTTCCCAAACCCACTGCTTCTACTGCGGAGAACGTACGTGCTCCTCTCCATCTCTCGCCACCTCCCTTGGGTGGCGGGGGCTTTTCATTTTTCTAACACTGCGGTCCTCCGAAAACAGACACGAACCCACAGATCTACTACTCCCCCGTCGGCGCAACCTCCGTCAACCAGTGCCAAAAAGACCCCATCAACGGAGTGACCAACGCGCCTAAAGGAACATGCGACGTCACCCCGCCTATAACGCACGCCGGTGATGGCGACTGCCCAGCGGAACAAGGAACAGTTCCAAGCGGAGGAATTCAGCCCAAGCGCCGTCACCTTCAATGCGGTCCCGGATTCAAGAAGTGCCCGCTTTACAGCGGCATCGGTGGATTTGACTGCGTCGACGTCAAGAACGACCCTGAGCAGTGCGGTGGATGCGTCTCGATCGACGGAGTGCCCCGTTCGTTCGGCGGTCAGGAGGGACTGGATTGCACCGCTATCCCCCACGTGTCTGTCGTCAACTGCGTCAAGGGCAAGTGTGTCATTGGTGAGTCTACCCCTTTGTCTAGACCTGTATGTGGAGGGATAGCTTTACTCATCGAACTTCTTCTGCACATAACAGAGAACTGCCGAAAGGGATTCACCAAGTCCGAGGATGGCAAGTCTTGCAGCTCTATCAGCACTTTGCAGGAGCAACACGACACCGCTAAGCGCAACACACACGGTCGCCGATGGCACGTCTCTCACATGGAAAACTAAAGTCTCTCCGGACTTTGCCTATTCTCCTCCCCTTTTAAACCTGATTTCCCTGTAAAGTTGGACCCTTTTTTCGGACCTTTCTTCTTTGTTCCTCCGTGTTCGCGTTGTCGCCCCGGCGTTTGGTTTGTTGTTTCCCTACTCTTTTTGCTTCTGTGGCCGCTCTTTGTGACCAGCTGTATCTATCCTGCCACTTCAGTCCATACCCCCGTTATAGCAGTTGTCTTTCGGTGTCGCTCTATAGGATTAGTTATTTTGACACAACCCCCAGCAGACCACGAGCATTGCAAGGATAAAGTGATCAGTGGACCGTAGGCCCGGGTGAATCACCGATTAACGGGCAACCGTTTCAGGCACCGGTGCCTCCAAATTTAGCACTCACCAACCAGAGGGTACAGTTCACGCCGACCTTCAGGACCATCATCGCCGCGGCTCGATTCGATCAGTAAATCCTTTAGCGCTTCACGTCAACTTCCCAGCACAACTTCCGAATCTGGAAGTCAGATAGATCCTTCGTCAAATTATGTTCAAGTTGGGTACGATAACGAAGGGGCTAGATTGGAGATCTTGGAGCTGAAGCGTAAGTTGGAAAGCTCAGAGGAGCGCCGAGCGGCGATGGAGGTTCGACGTCACTCCAAGCAGCAGAGAGTCGACTTCATGCAACAGAGCAACAACTACGAAGAGTGTATATTCAAATCCTTGAATTGTTAAACATGCTGGAGCGGAGATCCATACCAGGCGGCGCGTTGGTTTGCGTAGGCGATCCGGGGGCAGCGCAGCCTGTGCATGATGTCGATATCCTCCACAACGCTCTGATCATCCCGACGGCCGCTAACGGTGGGCTTCTAACCTCTAACGCTATTTTTCTCCGGAGCCATTCTTTGGAATCCTATCTGGGAATGGAGATGACATACGGCTCGGTCATTGTATAAAACCTGTTACCTTTGCCCGGAAAGTCGCCTCGTTGCCAGACGCCTGCTGAAATGGCAAGCACGAGACGAGATGGATCGTCAGGAACGCTTATGAACGGCGTCGAGCTACATCCATCAGGGTTTCAATCGACCAGGATGACGATACAGTTGTCGGTACCAGGAAATTGTAACTTTTCGTCGCCAGTTATCGCCCTTAAACTTGTAAAAGTCGGGCCAAATTGCGTTTCCTCGATCAGCTTGGGCAAGAAAAATGTGTGGGGACTAATCTACACCTGTACTTGGAAGCGGTACTTACGCAATCCGATGATCATGAATGAGAAGAGGTGGTGTGAGTGTCGCAATGCTGCCCAAGTCGACAATGAAATGCCTTCTGCGGACAATATGCGAGATGTTTGGGACAGAGGGGCGCGCTGTGATCCTGTAATCTGAGCGAGAGGAATCAGGATAGGTATTGCTCTCACGGGTCGCGCCTCCTAAAAACCTCGACGACCATATATTCCCTTACCTATTTGCTCTAAATGCAAGCTTTTCAAGCCTTACCGATGAACTTGATCGCTTACGGATGTGTGAGATTTGCTGTTGCATGAGGGCCTCGGGTCAGCAATTAGGGGCGTATTGCGCTCGTGGTGCTTCCGGAGAGTGGTATTGTCCCGTCTGACGTATCTGTGGCCGATGATCTGACCACTGCATCGACTCGACGGCGTCGACGCTGTACTAGCGAGTCGCTTGCCTTGCAGACGAGTCAACTTCGAGCGGACGTAGATCCGTATCATCGTTCGGCAGACCATAAAGATAGGATACCACGTTATGACGATAGTACCAAGGCACTCCCGACCTCGGGCATCGTGTTTCGATTGGGGTCCGAACTTGCCTCGAGTACTTTTTGCTCCGGTCGGTTCAAGCTATGGCCAATCTCTCAACCCCGTCACCCTTGTTATTCTTTCTTTGTGCTCCTTACATACGTCTAGGCACGCTACCAGTGATCGTTCCTTTCGCAAACCCCGGACTTTTGTTACATTGCGCTCACGTGATAAGAGCGCTGATTAGGTACGTGCCTTAAGTTGGGTGCCATCTGACGGCCCTCAAAGCCTCTGTTCGCGCCCGATCGAACGATTTCGTATTAATAGTTTGGTGGCTGGAAAGTCAGGCAAGTACCAAGGTATATAAAGAGAAGAGTAGTAATGGACGGTTTGGAGGACGGTCGGACTGACCCCCCATCTGCTCGTTCTTTGCTCCTTGGCATCTGCGCTTGGCGCTCCTTCTTCCGGCGCACCTTTCCCGAATGTTATGGCCCGGAATTGTTTTGCGAGACACACCCGCTCCAAGGCCGACCGACCTTCCTGCCCTCGGGTGTTGCTTTGCGCAAGCACCCAACATTGGCGCCGCACGGGAAAGTCGTCGGGGGAGGGGGACGGGCCGCCCCCCCCCCCCCCAAAAAAAATGGGGATCAGGGTAGCTCGGCGAGCGTTGTGCCGTGCCCCCCGCTATTAATTTCGGTTATCGACTCTCAGGAACTATGCCGAGCGTTACTGAGTGTGTCATGTCTGCGTGGGTAGTGCCTGTGTGGGCAGGCGCATCAACGGATGGACTAATTCGGTGAGGTAGGGATCGTCAAGGACGACGCGAAGGAGAAAGAAAAAGCAGGTCTTTTGCTGTCGCTGCTCCCGTTAGGCTCTTTAACACTTGAACTGCGCAACGCGCCTTGTAGTTCAACTTCGTCATGGAGGAGCATTCGGCGCCTAGGAAGGAGTTGTCCATGCATGGGCATGACAGCTGTTATAATGTGTGAATACAGTTTCAAGGGTGCCACGTGAAGTCCTGAGCAATCTTCATCCGCCCTCTTCAAACGACCGGTCATCTTCGAGAGCACGAGCTCGGAATGAAGGAAGTTTCTGATAGAGGACTTGTGGCAAGGTGACCTGTACTGTGGCTGTTATCTCCCAGTGGGCAACGAGACCAACTGTGCCGCGATCTGCCATAAAGGGTCTGACACTGACCCTCGACGATATTCTCTGGGCGTCTCCTGTCAGTTGTTTCTCCGGCGGCGCCTGATCCGCGGAAAACAACGACAATCCACGCACCTGTCACTCTATAAAGCGGCCAAAATTCTTCCCCTTTGGTCCATCTTTCTCCTGCCTCTCGCTTTCCGGTCATATTTCACTCTTTTGCCAGCCTTTCACACTCTTTAAGAACGCTTGGCTAATCCACCAAGAAACATCGTATAAAAATCCTTTCGCCCTAAAGCTCTTAAATTTCAATCCGAGCCGATGAAGTCCACGATCGTTTCATTTGTGGCTGCAACCACCCTTCTTGCTTCCTCAGTCTCTGCTCTGCAATGCGGGAAAGGATACGGCCCCAAGAACGGTGTTTGCGAGCTTTGCGATCCTGGTTACTACAACGACCGTGAGTGACCGCCCCTCAACAGGTTCCCGCGGATCGTCCCGGCGTTCTAACCAAGCATTTCCTTCACCCTTCCCCTGCACATGCTTTAGAGGACGCGGGTGAATGCAAACCAGCTCAGCCCGGTTGGTACGCAGGCTGCAATTCAGACTCCCTAGCTTGCTACGGTGCTACTCAACAGACCCAATGCGGTAAAGGTAAAGCAAAATCACTTTTTTGATCTTTCCCTCGCCCCACCGGAGAGCTTTGAAAATTTAACCAATCAATTTTGCCTCACTTTCGTGATGCGCAGGTTACTACGCCACGGGCAACGGAAACGCATATTGCACCATCTGCCCTGCCGGAAACATTTGCCAATCCGATACTACCGACCAGCCACTTCCATGCGTTCCTGGTGAGTTTGTCCTACTCCTTGACAAAAGGAAAGATTTCGCCTAACTTGCCTTTGATTGGTACGGCAGGGCGTTACATGCCTGACGAGGGCTCAGGCGCCTCGCAATGCTTGGAGTGCCCCGTTGGCACGTTCAACAACGAATCCGGTGCTACGGCATGCTGCCTCTGTTGCGCTGGTACCTACAACGACAAAACTTCTCAAACTCACTGCTTCTACTGCGGAGAACGTATGTCCTCTCTAATCCTCTCCACCCCGTTGGTCCCATCTAACTCTTCCCCCTCGAAAACAGACACCAACCCGCAAGTCTACAACTCCAACATTGGCGCAACCTCAGTCGACGACTGCCAGGAAGTACATCGGAAGTCCCAGAGCGCCTAAAGGGACGTGCGACGTGACCCCTGCGGGGGGAACGCACGCCGGTGTTGGTGAATGCCCTGAGCTGTGGGGACCGAGACCAACCGACAGACCCAAGCGTCGTCACCTTCAGTGCAGTCCTGGATTCAAGAGGTGCCCGCTTTACACCAGCATCGGTGGATTCGATTGCGTCGACGTCAAGAACGACCCTGAGCAGTGCGGTGGATGCGTCTCGATCGACGGAGTGTCCGGGTCGTTCGGCGGTCAGGAAGGACAGGATTGTACCGCTATCCCCCACGTTTCAGTCGTCAACTGTGTCAAGGGCAAGTGCATCATTGGTGAGCTCTGCCCTCGTCCACGTTTCGATGAGGAATAGCTTACTCATTTTGGGTTTACAACCCATAACAGAGAACTGCCGAAAGGGATTCGCCAAGTCCGAGGATGGCAAGTCTTGCAGCCCCGTCAGCGATTTGCACGTTCAGGAGCAACAGGACATCGCCAAGAGCAACGCACACGGTCGCCGATGGCACGTCTCTCACATGGAAAACTAAGTCTCTGCGGGCTCTCCGCCTATTCTCTCCCCCCCCCTGTTAGACCTGTTTTCCCTGTAAATTCGACCTTTTTTACGGACCTTTCTTGTTGGCCCTGTGTTCGCGTTGTCGCCCTGGTGTTTGCTTCGTTGTCTCCCTACTCTATTCGCTCCCGTCGCCGCCTTTTTATGGCTAGCTGTATCTATTCTGCCACTTCGGTCCATGCCCGGTTATAGTAGTTGTCGCTCAGTGTCGCTCTATGGTATTAGTATTTGACACAACATCAGCAGACCACGAGCTAAAGTGATGCGCTGACCCTGGGCCCGGGTGAAATCACCGATTGGACGGCAACCGCGTCAGGCACCGGCCGACCAAATTTCCGTTGCTTAGCACTCACCAACCAGAGGATGCTATTCACGGCCACATTCAGGATCATCACCGTACCCACCGTTCTCAAAATACCGCCCCACCAGTATAAATTATAAGCAACAAGCGACGTAATCCCGCCACATGAATATCCAACCCCCCTCCCCTACCACATCGCATCCGCCTTCAGAGCGCTTCGAATTCCAGGCAGTGAATCGACGTGCAGCCCGCGGTTCATCATCAGCCAATGACGTCGATTCCTGACATGGATGGTGCTACCGAGCAGCTCCTATATCAGCAATCGGGCTACTGGCTAGCCGGTAAGACGATCCCTGCCCGCTCGTGTAGCAAAATTGACTCAAGTCGATTACATATCTCTCTCGGCCTTTTATCCGCAGCGGGAGGGGCTACTCTACTTATTTACGACTGGGTTCTGTGCCTAGATCGTGAAGTCCAGTACGTCTGGAAGGCTCGATGGTCATTTGGCAAAATGTGGTTCATTTGTCATCGGTATGCTATGATGGCGCTCGCTATCGCGATTGTCTATGGTATGATCAAACCCATTATTTTGCTGACCCTTCTATGAACTTCTGTTGAGCCCTTCTTTTTTAGTCTCTGTGAAAACCTCTGATGAATCGTCGGCTCCCGAGGTGTGTGAGGCCCTCAAGGTCGTCTGTTCGATATAGCTTATACTCCTTCTTGTAGTGGTGTAAAATGTGGGATAATCTCAGTAACGTCGGGACTATCGTAATAATAGTTGCTATCCAAGGCATGATATTGATGAATTCACAGCCAAGCTAACGAGAACTAATGGTAGCGAAATTTTAACCTTTCCCGCGTGCTGCTAGGAACCTTCGCCCTTCGTGTTTGTGCACTTTATCACAATTCTCCGTATATCATTGCTTTTGTTGGTGCTACATATATCGTAAGTTGCTCCTTTATATCCGTTCCACTTGTCTCGTATGCCGCCTGGGTCTCACCTGAACTCGGTTCCCTGGACGTTCTAGTCCTGCAACGTATTGGTGCTCGTGTTTTTCGCCAAACTTCGCAAGGCAATTCATTATCTTCCAAACCCGCTCACGCCCTATTGTGTCTGCGTTCGCACTTGTGACAATTGCATGCGCTGGTGCATCTATCTATACATCCCTTTAATGCTGCTTGACTTTGGTGAGTGCTCGATCCCTACTCCCGCGTTCCCTCACCAGCACCCCTTGTCGCCGAATCAAGTTTGATCCCCGTTCTGCTGCAGTTATACTTCTTTTAACCCTTCGTCAATCTTTCGTCACCAGTAAGCCTTGCCCCTCAGACTTTCCCCAATTCCGGTGCTGATCACGTTTCTTCCTCCTGACTGAAAGAGTCCCAAAGAAATGCCGCACCGATCCTGGATACCTTGTTCCGAGACGGAATATTGTATTTTGTAGTTGCATTCGCAACTGGTCTGGTGAACATTCTGTTCAATGTCTTTGCGCCATGGGCGGCCAAGACTTGGATGGCCAAGTAGGTGTCTCGGTTTCGTTGGACTACCCATCACTCTATCTCTAACTATGCCTTAAATAAAACTCGAACAAACCCGCTGCTTCAGTTACACGGGCCCATTACTCAGCTCCATGGCCACTCGTCTCCTCCTGAACCTCCACGACCAAGTTTCCCGAACCGCCCACTACCCCGCAGGCTCACCTACCACTGTGTGCGAGGGCCACACAGACGCATTTTCAACCTTAGTGTTCGCTCTTACCGCAGTAACAGGGGACGTTGAAAGCGCCTTGCATGATGCGAGTGGGGGTAGATCGAGTACGGATGATAGAAATCACAGAGAAGATCGTAATGATGAGGTGAATGTCTTTGAGATGAAGACTTTGGAGAGGGCTGATAGGGAGGAGTCGACCCTGAGCCCAGGATGGGTAGATTCAGAGAGGATGTTGGCCGTTCCAGGAAGGAGACAGCGCGGCGCTGTCGAGGTGGACCCTGGATAGTACGATAGGAAGGAGTTTTGCTGACCTTCAAACGACCAAAAGCAGTATATCGTGACTCATTTCGTTCGTTCACTACCTAGAAACATTTCGTGTTATTTCTTCTGTAAAATGTAGCGCCAACTCGCAATTAATTGATCAACCTGACCCCTTCACCGTGATTCTACCCTGCTTGCTCGCTCAATAGTCTATTACCCCGTTATAGTAGCTGTTGATTGGTGTCGCTCTATGTGATTAGTATTTGACACAACCCCCAATAGACCACGAGCCTTCAAGCCCAAGTTTCGCATCGAGTAGAAAACCACGCTAGCGCTCAAGACTTGTGTCGACTACGATGCTCATACAATACCCTGATAAGGAACAAAGCTTGGAGGAAAGAACAGTGGGACACACGCGTTGTCTCCAATTATCTGAGTTCTGAAGGAAAGCACCTCATCTGCGATCAAACGCTTTGGGGTCTCAGCGTGAGACGACACGTCCGTTGATCTGATCAACCGCGACCCGAACGAAATAGTCCACCAGCTGACGCGCATGAACCCATCGTTCCAGGGGCAGAGTGATGTGCCGAAGTTCCAGGGCGCCAAGCGTAAAGATTGATAGGAAGATCATACTAATAGCTAATCTAGTATCAATCATGTGGTCCTTGGTGACCGTCATCAGCTATGAGAAACAGCCCTTGTAAAGGAGAGATGATCATCGCCCAACAAGCATTTCTGCCTCTCGGTACCCTCGGTCGGGAATACCCAATCAGGCTTCTCTTCGGGGATTCCAATGAAGATTAGGCTAAGGCTCTAAATGAGACCGAACCAGAGTAACACATTCATGCATATAAAGTGGTCCGGAGGCCGTGAACCCGGGTGAATCACAGGGTTTTAGGCACCGGCCGAGCCGCGATCTTCGGCTTCGCACCAGACGGAACAGTTCACGCCCACTTTCAGGATCATCATCACGCGCCGGCCATCTATAAGTAATCAATGGCATGATCCCCGCCATATGAGTACCCGACCCCAACCCGTCGTCCCCTCTCCCTCCTCCCTCACATTGCATCCGCCCTTATCGCGAGCGCTTCCAGAGTATCGACGGGCAGCCCGCGGCTCGCCATCGGCCAATGACGTCGATTCTCGATGGGAATGGTATTGTTGAGCAGCTCCTATACCAGCAATCGGGCTACCGGCTAGCCGGTAAGACGGTCCTGCCCCTTCGTGAAGCAAAATTGGCTCAAGTCTATTACATCTCTCTCGGCCTTTATCCACAGCGGGAGGGGCTACTCTACTTATTTACGACTGGCTTCTCTGCCTAGATCGTGAAGTCCGGTACGTCTGGAAAGCTTGATGGTCATTTGGCAAAATTTGGTTCGTTTGTCATCGGTATGCAATAATATCACTTGCCATCGGGATGGTCTATGGTATGATCAAACCCGTTTTCTCGCTGGTTCTTTTACGAGCTCCTATTGAGCTCTTCTTCTTTAGAGTCTGTGAAAGGCTCTGATGAATCGCCTTCTCTCGAGGTGTGTGAACATGGTCGAGGCCCTCGAGGTCGTCTGGTCGGATTAACTTATACTCTTTCTTGTAGTGGTGTAAAATGTGGGATGGTCTCAGTACCGTCGGGAGTACTGTAGTAATAGTTGCTATCCAAGGCATGATTGACGGATCTATGGACGAGCCAACGAGAACTAATGGCACCGAACTTTTAACCTTTACCGGGTGCTGCCAGGGACCTTCGCCCTTCGTGTTTGTGCGCTTTATCGCAATTCTCCGTATAAAATCGCCTTTGTTGGTGCTATATATATCGTAAGTTACTCCTTGATCTCCGTTCCATTCGTCCCCCTATGCCGCCCGGAGCTCACCTGGATTCGGTTCCCTGGACGTTCTAGTCGTGCTACGCGTTTATGCTCGTCCTTTTTCCTCCAAACTTTACAAGGCAACTCATTATCTCCCAAACACGTTCACGGCATATAATGTCTGCGTTCGCACTTGTGACAATAGCGCGCTCTGGGGCATCTATCTCTACATACCCTTGTGCTGCTTGACGTTGGTGAGCTTGATTACTAATACTGTTCCCTCACCAGTACCCCTTGTCCCCGAATCAAGTTTAATTTTAGTTCTGCCGCAGTCATATTTCTCTTAACCCTGCGCCGATCTTTCGTCGCCAGTAAGCCCTGCTTCTCAGATTTTCACCGATTCGAGTGCTGATCACTTTTCTTCTCCCTGACTGAAAGAGTCCCAGAGAAATGCAGCACCGATTCTGAATACCTTGTTCCGAGACGGGATATTAGATTTTTTGGTTGCATTCGCAACTGGTCCGGTGAATATCCTGTTTACTATACTCACTCCATGGATGGTGAAGAATTGGATGGCCAAGTATGTGTCTCGGTTTCGTCGAACCACCTATCACTCTATCTTCTAACCGTGCCTTTGATATGACCCCCACAAACCCACCGACTTAGCTACACGGGCTCATTACTCAGCTCCATGGCCACTCGTCTCCTCTTGAACCTCCACGACCAAGTTTCCCGAACCGCCCACTACCCCGCAGGCTCAACTGTGTGCGAGGGCCACACAAACGCATTTTCGACCATGGTGTTCGCTCCTCTCGCTGTAACAGGGGACGTTGAAAGCGCGTTGCATGATGCGAGTGGGGGTAGATCGAGTACGGACAATAAAACTAGCAGAGAAGATTGGAACGATGAGGTGAATGTCTTTGAGATGAAGACTTTGGAGAGGACTGATAGGGAGGAGTCGATCCTGAGCCCAGGATGGGTGGATTCAGAGAGGATGTTGGCCGTTCCAGGCAGGAGACAGCGCGGCGCTGTCAAGGTGGACCCTGGATAAGTACGATAGGAAGGAGTTTCGCAGGCCTTCAAACAGCCAAAAGCATTATATCTTGGCTCATTTCGTTCGTTCACCGCTTAGAGAGATTTCGTGTTATTTCTTCTGTAAAAAGTGGCGCCAACTCGCAATTAATTGATCAACCTGATGCCTTCGCCGTGATTTTACCTTGCTTGCTTCGCTTAATAGTCCATACCCCCGTTATAGTAGTTGTCGATTGGTGTCGCTATATGTGATTAGTATTTGGCACAATCCCCAATAGACCACAAGCCCCCAAGCCTAAATTTCGCATCGAGTAGAAACCCACGGTAGCTGCGCTCAAGACTTTGTGCCGCCTACGATACTCATACAATACCCTGATAAGGAACAAAGGTCGGCGAAAAGAACAGGGGGACAGACGCGTCGTCTCCAATTCTCTGAGTTCTGAAGGAAAGCACGTCGTTTGCGATCAAACGCTTTGAGGACCCGACGTGAGACGACGCGTCTGTTCAACCACCAGCTCACGCTCATGAACCCCATCGTTCTAGAAGCAGAGTGATGTGCCGAGGTTCCAGGGTGTCAAGCGGAAAGTTTGATAAGAAGATCATAGTAATAGCTAATCTAATCAATCATGTCGTCCTTGGTGACCGTCATCATCTGTGAGAGAGAGCTCTGTAAGAGGAGAGATGATAATCGTCAGGCAAGCATTTCTGCCTCTCGACACCCTCGATGGGAATGCCCAATCAGGCTTCTCTCCGAGGATTCCAACGAAGATTAGACTAAGACTCTAAATGAGACCTAAAGAACCAAAGTAACACATTAACATATAAAGTAATCCGCGTGCCGTGAACCCGGTGAATCACCGATTGGATGGTCGAATAGCAACCGATTCAGGTACCGGCGCCGCGATTTTCCTTCGGCTTCGGCAGAGATGGTACAATTCACCCCACCTCCAGGGTCATCATCACGCCGGCCATCGTTCTCCAAATACCTGCCCCATCAGGACCCCTGTCACTACCGAAAAGGATAGTCCGAAATATATATACTTGGGCTTAGTCAACTCTCGGACAATGAGACAAACAAGCCCCCCCAAACACACCGCGGGACCCTTCGACTGAGGGGGGGATAGTCCCACCCCCCAGTGGCCGGTGGCCTAGTCGCCGTCAAAGTATAAGAAAAAAAGGGCGACGGTAGGGTTGCGCACCCCTAGTCGCCAGCAAAGAATAAGAAAAATCCTAAAAACTCCCCAAGTGGCTCGAGTGTTAGTCGCCGGCAAAGAATAAGAAAATTCCCTTCTTTGGTCCTCTCTAGTCGCTGGCAAAGAATACGAAAATTTCCCTCATTCG